>PHNY01088286.1:5961-19732 GCA_003724115.2 Anethum foeniculum
CAACTTTTGTGTGTGTAAAGGATTTGGGGTCATTTGGTGTTGTATTATTGGATTATTAAGTTAATGCAGGTAATATATGATTGGACGGTAGCTTAACGACCCAGGTTCCTGACCCCGGATTTAGGGGTATTACACTTGACATCCTATGGTTTTGAATGACTAGAGTTTGACTGATGGATGATCATAATCAACATCTGACCCTTTAGTGAATTTTCTGGTGATAATCAACTTTCCCTCTTCACTTCAGCTCAGATGCACTGACTTGATTACTCATTCATTACATTTCAATTTGCCATCATTCTTTATTCCATTTGTTGATGAATCACAACTTGTAATTATCACTTGTAAATGGAATTGCCACTAGTTGTCACTTGTTGATGATTGAACTGATTGCTGGACCTGTGGCTTCTGCTGATTTCTTCAAATGCTTCATTCACTAGTATGTTTTACTGCAGAGATGGTACCACTGATGATTCCCTATCAATTCTTATTCCCATAGATTTGCTCCCTTTCTATTTCATTGCTACCATTTCCCAAAGCTATTTCTGTGACACTCTATTTCTTCTTGATGCTTCTCACTGCTTCTTATATTGCAATTCCTTGCAATTTCTTTATTCCCCCTTAGGCTTTTCTCCCTTTCTAAGCATGTTGCAGTTCCTTATCTTCTTTATTCCCTCTCGGCCTTGGACTTGATATCTTCTCTCCCCTCTTAGGTTTGATACCCAAGGCTTGATATCTTTTTCCCCCTTAGGCTTGTTACTAGAGGCTTGATATCTTCTCTCCCCCTTAGGCTTGTTAGTGACCAGTTGAATTAGCACTATTGTCGCTTTAAGATGCTCATTGCCTTTAGAGATTGAAGAGGTAAAAAAGCTTCTGCTTGTGATCAAGAGAGATCTCTAGAGGAATCAGTAGTAGCATCTAGGTTTGAGTTTGCATTTTTGTCACGAGCAGAGACTATGTCTTGATCAGTAGTAGATTCCGATGATCTTTGAGTGACATAAGGCTATGAAGCTGCTTCATCCATATTAATTGAAGGTTCATGTGTGCTTTCCTCAGATATGTAAAGTTGTGTCACATGACATTTAAGTCCAGCTTTTGAATAGTTGTGAGATCTACTGATGTTACTTTAGATAAGAAATGATTGCCATATGTAGTCTCATTTACCATTTCTGGCAAAATCTTCAAAGAATCATGAATGATGAGTGAATGTATTTTGGGAACAATCACAGTGTCTCCAGTAAAAACTGGTGAATCAACTATATTTTTGTTGGTTTCATTAGAGCTTACCCCGGCATGTAACTCTTGACCAACTGAATGTGGTTTCTGGGAGGTGATTATAGAGACAAGCACTGTGTCACTTGATGTTAAGATCATTCAACTGAAAGAGGAGTTGAAAATCAATTTCTATTTGAGAAGGATATAGCTTTACTGTTTACAGATTGAATTTTGGCAACTCTCTTGAAAGGTAAGAGAATTTCAAGGTTGTTTCACTAAGTGATACCTCTTGTTCTTTAAGAACAGTTTTGCTCACAAGAGTTAGGGATAGACAAAATTTGAAGATCCTCTTGTGGTTGTGTGGATGTGTTCTTCACTTTCATGAAGCTCTAGTAAACTAGATGAGACTTGAATGTACCTTCCACACAAGTAGCATCCTCAGACTTTGGTTCCCTTTAAGAGGGACCACCACAAATGTGAATTTCGTGTTTTGATAACTCAACACAGTTTAACTTACAGTCCTAGGATCTAAGACATTAGTTTTGAGGTAGTGTTATTTAGTTTGAACTAAACCTCCATTTGAATTGGAGTGGATTTGAATGGTTTCCCCTCAGAAGTTCCATTCTCAAACCATGTAGTCATTTCAGAGCTGCTTGCACCTGATATGTGCTGATGATTACTTGGTCTTCACTAAACAGTGATGAATCCCATGATTTTGAATTGACATCATTAAGTACTACCTCAGCATGAAAAGAGGGTTCTGAGTTGATAATCATAATGAAATGATCATGTTACATGATTAAGTTGGCTTAGCAATAGAAAGAATTATTGCCAATGTAATCACAAGAGGCTCAACAAGTTGAACTTCTTGATGTCAAAGAAATTTGTAGATAGTGAGAAGGATGTGTTTAGATATTTGATTTTGGAAACTTCTTCTGAAAGTAGAAGAAGTTTCAAGTGATATACTCTCTCTCTTGTGGAACTCCTCTGCTAACTCCTTTTAAGATCATGAAGTGAGTTCATGAAATTTAAATGAGAAATGTTTAGTTCATTGTTGTCTGTTGATAGACAGTCAATGATATGCTCACAAGGTTTGGATATGATCGGTAATGTAGGGAAAGTCTCAATTGTTTCATTCCTCTAATTGAAATTTCTTTGTTTGATAAAACACTCATGGTTCAAGAAAAATCAGAAAGATTGGTTAGTGACTTGTGGGATACCTTCATTGCCCTCCAAGGTCAAGTCACATATCTTTAAGAACCATAAGGTTTAATGGACTATTATTAATTACCAAAGTAGCAAAACAACAGTTTCATTCTCAAGTTTAAAAACTTGAGCTGCAAATTAATGAGACTTAATACTTTGTCAGAATTTTAGCTTAATGAATGGATTTAGTAAGTTAAACTCATAGTTTTTAATTCTCACTATCTATCTTGCCAATAGAATATCAGAGTTTAGGATTTTGAATTCTTAGCACTGATATTGGGTCTGTTTTTCACACTTGCTCAATCTATAACACAGTCTAAACAAAATGAGTTAGTCAAACATCATATTTCAATTCAAGATTATGGCTAGTTAATCATGGCATGATTAATTAGTTAAACTCAAAAAGAATATTCATGAATAGCTCATTTTTTACTAATGTTTAAACATTTATGAAAGTCCTGATTAATTAAGCAAGTATGTTTATGGAAATTAATTAAGATAATCTGCTTTGATCCTTTTTATCACATGCTCATTTCAACACATTAGATTTGATTATTTTAGACAAACTCCATAACTCTATTTATAACCATTTGCTGAATGTTCAAGATAGAGATTGGTAGCTAGGTTTCAACAAGAGTCTATGCAAAGTCAACACAGTAGTTTAAAAGAGATGAGATGATCTGAAAGTCTATTTAAGCAGATTTCTTATTATCTTCTTTTAAAAGTAAATGCACAAATTGGGATGTTTGTTGGATACAAGATTATTGCTTTTAATTTAAACATTCAAGATGTATGCAAATACTGATATTAAGCATGATAAGCAAGTAAGCACAAGAAGATAATGAACAAGAAAAGATTTTCATTAGAAGATATTAAAATTCATTATAAAGAAAATCTTATTATTACAAGGAAATAGGTTAAAATAAGGAAGAATCCTAGTCTAGGGTGCCTTCTTCTTCTCCATTTCCTCTCTTCTGCTAGCCTCGAATAAAATGGCTAGCCTGATAATCTGCTCGTGTTTAGCAACCTTCTTCCTTTCTAGGGACAAGAGATAGTCGAGGTCCAACTGCATCCTTATGAAAAATCTTATCCATACCATCTTAGGAATTTCATTCAACTTGTATGTGACAACATTTACAGTAACTTCAAAGGTGAGAGGATTGACCTTGATATCCATTAGAAGCTAGGAAGTTTGTGGATAATCACAAATAATGATTAAGAAATACTTTAAGATTAAGATGGTTTTGGTTAGTTGAAGGAGAGATGATCGGTGAGTTGGTTGATTAGAATGCAGGAGAATTCTTAAATAGAGTGAAGAGTTTAAGAACGAACCGATTGATATATACGAGATGATAAAGGAATGCTAAGAGACGCGAGAAATATGAAGAGGTAGAGAAAAAACAATTACTCAGATAAACAATTTTAATCGATTTATTATTGCCCAGCCTCTATACTAATACTAGAATAAAATATCAAAATGTCCTTGGATTAAATGAGGGTGCACACATACCAAAAATGTTCAAATAATACATAATATACAAACACATAATCCAAGACAATTATGAACCTCACATTCTCATTTCAACCAAGCACGGAGTGCATGAGTAAGAAAACTAATTTGAGCAAAAGATTTCAGGTCTTGAATAACCAATCTTAGACAAATAATTTTTTTCATTTATGCACTCTTTCTCTTCTCTTCTTTTTCTGGATGTTATTTCACTCATGCAACATCTTATCAATCTATCTCTAATCAAGATGTTAGTGCATTATATCGTATAGTTTGAAAAACAGAGATTTAAATGCAAAACTACATAATATAATTCACATATATTTATTTAAGAATATACATAAGACATTGAAACAAGTCTTGAATAAGCAAGAGTTTGCTAAAAGAAAAGAATATAGTATCAAATCATTTTGAACTACTTGATAGATTTGTTATGAATATTGATATTTTTATAAAATAAAGAAATTTGGATTTAACAAGATAGTGAAGTCCAAAGTCCATTATTATATATATCATGTCGTGTACTCACAGCCATGTCATATCGAGAAGTCCAAAATTATTCTTCTAGCAAAATCTTGTTGCTCATAAATTAAATTATGATTGCTCATAATAATTTATGTTTATTAATTGCTTAAGGCATAAATTCAAGAACTTGAAGCATGAAATAATTCAATATGAAATATCAATTACATGATATTTACCATATCGTGAATGACATGATCTATATCGCGAACTCTCAAATCCATCCGAGTTCTCGAAATGCCTTTCACAATTAATTAATAAGTTATGATTCACCAAATTCACTATTAATTAGTAATTTAATATTTCACAACATGCATTCAGAATAATTTCACTCCAATTAATATTGAAAGAAAAATCAAGTGATAATCTGAACTAAATCGCATAGTCTGAAAGAGAGATATGTAGCATAGTCAAATACACTATGTCGCATACTTCAAATGAACTATATCGCATTATCAAAATGTGTTATACCGCATAGTTACATAAACTATGTCGCATACTTCAAATGAATTATGTCTTATAATTAAAAAGAGTTATACCGCATAGTCAAATACACTATGTCGCATAGTCTAAAATAAATAAGCAGAAACTATACAATGTAGAATCAGTTATTTAGAAGGCTAATTACAAAATTTTAAAAATTCAACTAAGTGAAAATTCCCAATTTTATAATTTCAGGTGTATATGTATATCCATAAATATCCAGTGAAATACTGAAATATTCAAGATTCACATATATACCTCAGCTAATTTTCACACTAAAGAATATTGACTAAAAAATTAGGTGAAAATTTATCGTTGCAAGTAGATTTCTGTCAAACTTAATTTAGTTAGGATAATGAAGAATGGAATGTTTCATGAAATTTCTTCAATCTGTGAAGATTGTCTTCATTCCTCAACTTCATAAGTTTTTTTAGAAATTTACTTAAAATTTAGAACACAAATATCTCATCATCATTTTGTACTGGTTCCATATAGAACATGATGTCTCAATATAGTTCAATCCTCTTCAACTTTTGAGATTTCTGAGCATTGGTACTGATCATTGTTGCATTGCATGATCACAGAGGTTTACCTGAGTCTAAATGCCTTACCAACTTTTAGATGATCTTCTTCATTCAACATATGTTGAGATAATCATTAGCTTGATTTATTGAACATGTTGCTTCTTTCATTTGGATCTTTTAGATGATATCCATGAGAGTTTTTCAGTAGGTCATTGTCCTTCTTAGCTCCAAGAGAGTTGTCACCTTCAGTCTCCTAATATATAGAGTCACTGATTGACTTGTTTTGTTGAGTAAGAGGTTCACAAGTATCTTTGAAGCAGCAAGTCGTGTTGAAGTTTATCAGTATGAGAGGCTCCCCCAAGATACATGCTTCCCATGAGTCTGATACTCCCCTTGTGTCTGATGCTTCATTCATTTTAATGAAGTATTAACACAGTTGAAGTTGTTTGACTCATCCAGTTTTGTGACTTCTCTCCTTCTTGTCTGACCTTCCTTTAGCACTATAAATTCATCCATCAATATCTTCCTGAAATTGCTTCATCATCAGTATTTTGCACTTCGACTAATCTTTGATTAACTTGTCAGCATTTTGAATGAAGTATCAATCTCCATGATCAGCATTCTTTCAGCGGAATTCCAGTGATGATTTTCCACTGCTGCCTACTCAACAATCTGATGATAGATTTCAAACCAGCTTCTACTCAGATGACAAAACTCAGTTTTTATCAAGCCATCTTTCATGTTGAAATCTTGCTGTCATCTCCAAGATCCAAATATGAGCCAGCCTCCTTTGGTCATAGCAGGGCTTTACCACCCTATTCATTTTCCTTCTGCCCTGCAACTGTAGCACAATCAAGTTGTCTTTGGTACCCAATTACTGTTGGGTCCAGACTGGTTATCATTCTTTCCAGTTAAGGCAGTTTCATTTTCCATGACTAGGGGAGGTTCAAAGTAAGCAAGGAGCTCATATAAATCATCATGTAACAAATCTGTCTCATGATCATGTAAGTATATACCGTCATCTGAAAAATTATATTTGCTAGTAGATTCAGTATTTATTCTAACAGTCTTTTTGTTAACAGGGGACATTTTCTTATCAGCAAAGTCATCCTTGGAGATGCACTATTGCTTTCCGAAAACAAGTTTTTCATCAAGTTTCAGTTCATGCTTCCTAGGAATGTTTTTATTTGATGAGCATACAGGAATATTTTTGAAATCAAAAACTCCCTATTTATGATTCAGAAAATGTCTTTCCTTTTTCAACAAATAACTGTTACATTTTCTACCACCTCTACTAGTAAATGACATGCTTGCAAGTTCATCAATCCTACTATGAATTCTAGATAATCCTTTAATATATCAGACATAAAGGTTGACAACTACCAGATTTAACATATACCACATTATGAGACTTGTATTGAGTGGGTGGATATGAAAAAGATCGAGTTAAGATTTTTACCCCTTTTGAGCTAGATGATTCTGCAGTATCATTTATCTTTGCCATTAGTGCAAAATCTCTATTCTCTTCTTCATCATTATCTGTGCCATCCAAACACTGTCCTTTTGTTGAAGATATTTTGCCAAACAACTGTTCCTTGAGCTTTGCTTCACTTTCCATATGGGCTTTGTCCTCATTGACTTAATCTGGTCCTTTGCTTTCATCAACAAAGTAACCATCTTCATTACATGTGTAACACCTCATCTTGGATCCTTTAACCCTATTAGTTGCATAGCCATTCTTCAACTTTCTTCCCTTGTTGTCAATTCCTCCTACACTTGCTCCTGACTTGAGTGATTGATTCACTTGAAGTCCCAGTTCTGAAAGCTTTTTGATCATAAAGATCATGGACTTGTTTTCAGGTTCTTCTTTGGTGATGAAAATATCTTCACCTTGCTCCTCTTCACAGTCTTTATCAACCATCTTTACTTTACTAGACCACTATGCTTCATTCTTGACTAAGCTTCTCCCTTTCAGTACATACAAAGTTTTAGACATAATATCATGTATGGACTGAGGGGATTTATCTGAACCAACTCCAGCTCATAAGCTCTTAAAACATCAAATAGAGAATCAATGCTTGTCTTGGATAAATTCCCCTCTCTCAGTGCTAACCATTGGCTCCAAATGACCCAGAAGAGTTGATAGAAGTTTCTTGTTCAACTCTTCATTCTGATAAGTCTTTCTAAGAATTTTGAGATCAATAATAAGCTTGTTGAACCTCTCAAATACTTCTTTGATGTCTTCATTTGGTTTAGCCATGAAGGTTTCATATTGAAGTACAAACATCCGTCTCTTGTTTTCCTTCAATCCTTCAGTGTCTTCATAGAGAGTCTCAGTATGAACCCTGATTTGTTTAGCATCTTCAAAATGAGAGACAGTTCCAACAAAGTCTAGATCCATAGAGTTGTAGGAGATAAGCTGATGATGTTTATCAAAGATCTCCTCATTCTTCATATCTTAATGTTTTGAGATGAAGCCTTCTGCACAAGCTCTGTTGCTGTGGCTTGAGTATTTCTTGAAGTCTCAGTCTGAGGAACAAAAGATCAAAACATAAGTATACTGATATACTTGGGGTTTGAAGCTTTATCAACCAAGAACAATTCCTTCTTTCATTGAGCATGGTGCATCTAATCAGACTTTGAGGTCTTGATGCTGCTTTGTTCTTGAGAACTCATGTTTACCTTGATCTTTTTACTGTATGTATGTTTACAGCCTGCTCTGATACCACTTGTTGGGACAAAAGGCTCTCAAGTAACTAGGCGGGGGAGGGGGGGGTGAATGACTTGTTGGATAATTTCAAAAACTTATACTTCCTTTTTATTTTTAAAACATCAACTCGACAAGGATAGGTAAATATTGTATGTGGCAAAACAAAAACATAAATGGCATGACACACAATATTTAATCAATTCACTTTATATAAGATATAAAGAAATTATTGCTACAGTCCCAAGAAAAATGATGGTGTTTTTCTTGGCTTCTTCTCAAAAACAGGTTCTTGAGTTTGGCTCATGGAGAGAAAAAATATTACATTGTGAATCCTCAGTCTGCTACACACTAAAGACTCGGAATGAGCACACTATAAATAATGCAATTTACAAAATGTAATGCCCACTCATTTCAACAACTGGAGATCCCGTACTGTGCATGAGACACGATGCAGCTTTTTTCCAGGACCGCCATGATCTTGATTATTTCTCCTTATCTTTAGCTGTGTGTTCCTTTTTCTTTCTCTCTAAGTTTTAACCGTAGACTTGACACTTGTTCATGGACCACCTCCATGTACAATGTGCTGTAGTGATCTGTTTCTTCTTTTCTTGAAATTTTATCTTCTTTTGTCTTCTTATGAACCAACTGAGTGAGGATATCATGAACTTTGAGATGCTTTTTCATCCTACTTCTTAACATAGTGCAAGTATGGATATCTTAGAACAAGTGACTTCTCGATATAGTACTTTACGGTATTTGACATTGACTTCACGATATGTGACTTTGCTATATAAGACTTCAATAGTCTTCTCTGTAACTTGCTACTTGAACAATCTTCATTGAACTTCTCCCAAGTTGTACTTACTCTATATAAGACTATTGTATGGAAATCTCTAAGCTCATTTAGACATAAGAACCATCTAGAGAAACATACAAGACAAGTACATTGAAACCTATCACTAGTTCAAATGGAATACTCCATTTTTTTCTTTAAAGGGACATTGCTACTTGAGTAGGCTTGTTACGATGGTATAGACATGTCGTGTACCTAACACAATTAACTTATTATAATATCTCATGTTTTTCCCTAGTTAACAAAGATAAAACTTATACAATTTTTTGTTTGGTTGGGGGGGGGGGGTTTGAATACAAACTCAAAAATTTAATCTTAAAACTAAGATATAAACAAAGAAAACACTATTTAAAATTTCATGTGATTGTTTGAGTACTACCTTGGAGATTTATAAATGATTCTTAAAGAATCTGTGTATAAAACACAACTGCTAACTTTATTATGTAATGTGATTTTCACTTACAAGCTACTCTAACTCATTAGTGAGAAAAATCACAAGTGTTTCAACCTAATACATTACTACTTGTTGTACTCGAATAACAAACATTTTAATCGCAAGCGCACGATCATCGTCTTAATATATTAAAATTCGTTCCACAGAGAATATTGTATTATTCGCAAAATTCGTTAATCTTTAATTTGTTTGAACTAGAAAATAAAAAATGTAAAAGGGATGATTTTTCTAAAAAAATAACTATTTATAACTAAAAAAAATTACAAAACTCAAAAGAAAATTTAATCTATTTAACTAATTACCAAAATAAAATTATTCTAATTTTTAAACAAATTAAAATTGTTTAAAGACAACTAATATTTATATATATATTTTTAGAAACTTTTAAGGAAATTTTGGCATAAAATCTTCATAAATAAAGCTAGCCAATAATCACAATCAACCAATAATTTATTAATTTTCAACAAATTATACCACTGCAATCATTCAACAATTTTCAAAAATAAAATAAAATAATTCAAACTAATTATATCCTTATAATATAATATGCATAAGAGAGATCTTATCTAAATTATGGTCCTATACTACCAATGTAATAAGGACCGTTGGATCTTGAATTAAATTGATGATAGCCGTTGGATTTAAAACAAGTGAATATTCTATTTTCATAATCTAAACAAAAAATAAGTAGGTTTTCTAAATTGAATAGATTAGTTAAGTAGGTATCCTAAATTGAATAGAATACTTAATAAAAAATTCGTAACTATTTTTTCTCTTCAGTTTCTTGAAAATTTTACGTAAATAATACTTTTTAAATCATCACTGAATTAAAGAATATTTCGTGAATTTCGTGTAGGTTGTCAAATTGTCAAAATCTGATTTCTAGAACTCAAAGATAGAGTCAAAATAAATCAAACGATACAGGATAAATTTATATTTTTCGCTCTACTAACATATTAAAATTTATTTATAACTTCAAAATTTTATTAATAGCATATTTAATATCTAATACTCATAATGTATTATTCAACTTTCAATGATAAATTAATATACAATAGTTATATTAGTAGATTTAAGTACATTATATAAAATCTAATAGTTTATTTATTAATTTCAAAATATTAGCAAACACTTTAATCAAGAGTTTGGGGAGAATATTGAGACTAATCTTGCAAAAATAAGTATAATTTATGAAGTTTTGATGAAGGCGAAAATAAATTTTTAGTCTTGATTTATTATTTAATATTATGTTCTCAACTAAACCCTTGATCTTCACATTACTCTTTTATTTATTTCATGTTCCTACTATTTCTATGAAATATTACAATATTATAAATTTTTAAATATATTATTATAATTATCATAAAAAATGTACAAAAGAGAATCGTACAACCGTGCATAAGCTAGTTTAAAACAAAAACAACTGTAAACATGACTTGGGCTGCAGATGGTGTTGAACTTGGTTCAAACATTGCCCGACTCTATTAAAAACCAAGTTAAATCGCTTAAATAAACATAACTTGGCTGAGAGATTCCAGCTACGACTCATAACTGAGTCGACTCAGTTCGGGATTGTGGTTGAGGCAGAATCGAAGGGGGTATGCGGCTGCAGTAAGTGGTCGAAGGTGAAAGTTGCGGAGGCAGCACTGGGATCTAGGGTGGGCCAAATTATTAAAAAAAATAGCTAAACAGAAATTATGGTGACAAAATGAATGTCAGAACCAAAAATCTGCAGATTACAGGACTCGAACTTTGGTTACCAGTGACAAAACCACATACTCTACCACTGCACCAACTTAAACTATTGGTTGTGTTGTAGTACTTGTAGTACTTAAACGAATTTCAGGGAGGGCCATGGCAGGTTCTCGCCCTAATGTAGATCCGCCACTGGGGGTAGCAGGTGGTATTGGTGGTGATATAACGAGAATAGAATGAGGTGAATGGAGGAGAGGAGGTGAGAACGGTGGAAATGGGAGGTTTGCAGGTGGGAGGAGGATGGGCGGTAAAAAATTCGGTAGTTGAGTTTGAAGGAAGGATGATATGGAGGTATATTAAATCGAAGGGGGGAGAAGATAGAAAAAGTAAACTGAAAACTTGGGAAGAAATCGAAACTAAAAAGAAAATTCTAAAATTTAATTAATAACAAATGTGAAAATTAAATTATAAATAAATTTCTACCAAATTTTATATTTAAAGAAATTATAAATTTAAAAGGTTGTTTTTTTGAAGAACAAAGATATTAATTCAATAATAAAAAGCCATACGGCATCTACACCAATGATCGAGTCTAACAAACAGTAAATTGTAATCGTCTGTTCTCATAAAGAGACAATTAAACGATATTTTGAAGATAATGTATGTACAAATACAAGTACCTACTTCATGCATTCTCGTTAAAACACCGGTACACTCTTCATCATGCCCTGATGGAGCTATCGTTTGAGCTATCGACCATAACTGCGATTCCATACAAAGTTTCATCACTAAATCAAGACCCCGCTTACAATCAAGAAGCGAAAACAAACCTCTCACTAAGGAGAGAAAAACAACCTGAAATTACCAACCAAAAATCGAAATAATAGCACACCGACAATAAATGAAAATCCAAAAAAATTTAGATCTGACAGTCGAAACCACGAGATAGGAGGATAATTCTCGAATCCAATTATCTCTGCTTGAATCAAAGAAAAAAGCAAATGAAAACTCCGATGTAGATCTAGAAAAAACAAACCAAACTTAATCAAAATGATAGAAATCCTTCCCCAAAGAGGAAGATTATTGAATGAAACAGATTAAACAGATCAAATAAAAAGATTTGGGGCTTTCCACCGGATAAAACCGATGGAAACCCCGTCGACGATGGAGGCGGCTGTGACGACTCTGAGAGAAAGATAGATCACACCCTTGCAACTCAAATGAGTTTTTTAGCCGTAATCTTAATTTAAAAGGCTGTTAAAGCAACCAACCAAGCCCCAACACAAATAGATTTTTTGCCGGAATTTTGCAGGAAAATGTAAAATTTATCGAAAAAATTGTAACACAACCAAAATCACTTAAATAACTAGATCTAAAATTTTAAAGAGCAACTTAATAACACACACTTGCAAACATCAAATTAGACTCACACACTCATTACACTAACATACCAAAACACACACCAAAATCAGATATACACTACCAAACATTAAACCCATCATAATAAACATCAAACATGGCATAAAAATTAAATATTTAACCAACAAGCTCAACAATTATACTAACTCATTAAACCCTACAATAAAATGGGAATTTATAGGGGTTTAAAACTAAAATTACTTTAACTAAATCAAGAAAAAGCATCTTTTAACCCAAAGGGGTAGTACAAAGACTAGTTGATCCACTTTGTTGGATTATAGAAATTCATAGACATGAAAATAAAAGTAGATCTAGAAGTATAAAAGTAAAGAGAGAAAGAGATATGAAGGAAAACTTGAATAACATTAAAACAAAGAGTGTTTACAAAATTTAAAGAGAACTAAAACAAAAAAAATGAAAGCCATACTAAAATCTATAAAAGAAAAACCAGGTGAATTACAAGGGGGCTAAAGGGGGTATTTATAGCTAAGGATTAGGGTTTAGTGGTAGGGTTGGATAAATCTAGGCCATCCATTTGTTTTATATGTTGGTGTAATCCTAACCTTTGATTTCCAAAACCTCCTCACTAAGTTTCCCTTTTTTCTTTTCTTTTCTTCTTTTCTCTTTTTCTTCTTATGTTTTTTCTCTTTTGCCCTTCATTGTATTTTCTTCTTTTTTCTTCATTATGTACAAAATTCCTACAAAAATAAATAATTTATTTATTAAATACAAGAATAGCAATAAATAGGTAGAGAATTTATGCAATTAAATGAGATTATCAAATGCCCCCATACTTATTTCTTGCTCATCCTCGAGTAAAATCAAAAATAAAAATGCAAACTGAGAAAAAGTCCTATGCTATGCTCCTTTTCATAGGCGTGACGGGTAATTCCTGACCCCCAAATCCAGGGTCAGGAATCTAGGTTATCACTTGCAACTTTACAAATCCTTTTCCAAAACATTTCCTTTATATTTCTCATCAACTCACAATTACTCATATCTCGACCCTTACCCTTCACACACACACACACACAGGTTATAGTCTCAGAGAACACATCAATATAATAATTTCACAATTATTACATCCTTCCAACTATCTCTACTAATTATGCTACTGACTATTACTTCTAAGTGAAGCATGATCAGCAGTCAAATATAGACTTAACCCAAGGGTTATAATAAT
>PHNY01088298.1:0-12089 GCA_003724115.2 Anethum foeniculum
CGTTGTCCTGTCGTTGAGTCTGTGTCTGAGAATGGATACCGAGTTGTGCTATTTCTAATGAGTCAACTCGGTCGAGTTGGAGTAATCACCGAGTAGCAGCAGTAGAATTACATTAGTCCCGCAATTGTATTAAGATTTTAATTATTTGGTTTTTGATTAATTAGTTTAAATTAGTTTTTTAGAAAATAAGTTTAATTATTAATCGTTTTTGGGGGAATGATTGTTTGGGATAATAAATTGCTTGGTTGTGTTGTTTATGGCTAGCTTGAAAATACAAATATATCATGCCGATTTTTTTTTAAAATTATTTGTAAATAAATAAATTAATTTTTGAAGTTTCTTTGCTTAGTTTAAATAATTAATTAAGTGGTAATTTAGATTTAGTTTTTAAATTTTTCTTTACTTCGACTAATTAATAATTAAGAAAATTTAGCCAAAAAAACATAGTCTCTATGGAACGAATCTAAAAATACTAAAACGAGATCGTGCGCTTGCGATTTTAATTTAAATTTTTATTTCTGAGGCATCAATTAGCTTAGAGCATGACTCCTAATATCTGATCTAAATATAATATCAAATATTATCTTCTGCGACTTAATGTAAATACATCTCTAAAGATGTTTCTCATATTCACATTTATTAATTTTTTAATTATTAAATATATATTGAATTCATATAAGATAAAGAGACTGGTTTTATGATATACATTATAATATTAGTTAATATTAGTTAGGAAAGTGAATGGAGCACTTGAAATTATGGAGAGTGAATAAGGTCTTACTTCCCTTGTTTAAAGTCAATTTGAGATTTAAGAATTTATTGTAGATGCTATTATAAGTTTATAAACCTCGTAACTTTTCCTCTTTAGTTGTACTGGTTTCATGTTTCACTACTTTTTAGTTTCACATTTTTATATATTTTATAATTTTACTGTTTTATACTTTTATAAATATTATTTTTAATAAAATCTTTTGTTTCATCTACAATTTTATATATATTATTTTTAATAAAATAATTGAAATATTAGAATTGTATTTTAATTATAGTACAAATTTGATTTCACTCATTTTCACTTCCACTCTAATTCTATAAATATATTGTTTTAATAAAATAATACAATACTAAAATTTTATTTCAATTATAATGGTTGATCCTTACAGCCAAGTTGAGCACACACAAATATAACTTTCCACAACTGTTATAAACTAATGATAAAAAGTTGTAATAAACTACCCATACTCAATCTCAAAGGCAATATAGATATATAATTGAACAGGTTGTATATAAAAGAAAATCAATAATAATAGCTATAAATTTTTGATTTAGCAGACACTTAAAATTTTCGGTTAAAACCAAACACAAATATATACAAAAACAAAAAAATTTAATAATAAAAATATACAATTAGTCAATTACTCAATATTTATTTATTTTTTTCTTTCCCTTTTTAATGAAATTTCGATATATAATTTTATTCCACCCCTTTTATTGACCTCTAAATTCATGTCTCTTTTACAATTTTATAATATTTTAATTAAATAGTATAGTTATTGAAATCTTATTATAATTCTATATTATTTTTAATTATTTTTAATTTTAAAATTAAATAATAATATCGATATTATTATTTAATTATAATGTTGATTGAATTATTAATAATTAATCTAAATAATTTCTCTCCTGTGCTTTCCACATGTTATGATGTAGTGATCAAATTGACCTGAAATTGGTGTATAAATATTAGTGATCTATTTTTATATAGATATATCAACATCTTTATTTGAAACGATATATCTTCTTTGGAAAATTTAATATTAGTGATCCACCTTTATAAATATTGTTCTTATCCTTAGTTTTCCGATTCTTTTTTTTTTTTTTTCAGATTCTTATTTTTTATTTGAAACGATAAATCTTCTTTGCTAAGTTTTTGACAATATTCAACGTCTCTGTATTCTTTTGGATATAGTCTGACATCTTTAATTATGATTCGGACTGCAGCCACTTGTGCTGGTGCAGGGGTGCTCGTGGCTACTACATGGTGGTTGTACAAAGTAATAAGACGAAGAAAAATACGCAAACTCGGGGAGAAGTTATTTAAGAAAAATGGTGGTCTGTTATTACAACAACAGGTTTCTTCTAGGGAAGGTAACATGGAGGCAACCAAATTATTTACTGCAAAGGAGTTGGAGGAGGCAACTGACCACTATAATGCAGATAGAATCCTTGGAAGAGGAGCACAAGGAACTGTCTATAAGGAAATGTTGACAGATGGAAGAATAGTAGCTGTGAAGAAAATCCATCATAGAAGATGAAAGTAAACTTAAAGATTTCATTAACGAGGTTGTAATTTTGTCACAAATAAATCACAGAAATATAGTAAAGCTACATGGATGTTGCTTGAAGACAGAGGTTCCTCTACTGGTTTATGAGTTCATCCCTAACGGAACATTTATGCAGTATATCCATGAGCCTAATGAATACTTTCCACTTACATGGGATGTCCGCGTACGTGTGGCGAAAGAAGTTGCAGGAGCTCTCTACCATTTACACTCTGCTGCAGCAATTCCAATATATCACCGGGATAACAAGTCAACAAATATACTTTTGGATGATAAGTACAGAGCAAAAGTGGCAGATTTTAGAACTTCAAGAACAATTTCAATTGATCAAACTCACCTGACTCCTACTAGAGTAGAAGGTACATTCGGTTACTTTGATCCTCAATACTTCCGATATGGCCAATTTACAGATAAAAGCGACGTTTATAGCTTTGGGGTAGTTCTTCTTGAGCTTTTGACAGGACGGAAACCGATTCCAGTTGACAATGAGGAAGAAGCTTTAGTAACCATTTTTTCGTTGGCAATGGAAGAAAATCATATATTAGATATTCTTGATTCTCAAATTGCCAACGAGGGCAGCATGGAAGAGATTATAGCATTTGCTATCATCGCTTTTAGATGCCTTAACTCTAGTGGGAGGAATAGGCCAACAATGAAACAAGTTGTAGCTGAGCTTGAGAGTACTATAAATACAAATGGATCACCTTCTGCTGAACAACACTACGAAGATGATGAATATGGAATAATTGAACTAGATGAGTACTCCGAATCGGGCGTTCCTTCAACTTTTACGAGTTCTACCGTATATCAGAGTTACAGTGTTGAGCTAGACAGTATTAGAAATACAAATGGATCACCTTTTGCTGAAGAACACTATAAAGAGGATGAATATGGAATAGATGAACTATAAGAGTCCTTGGAGTCGGATGTTACTTTCATTTCTACGACTTCCACGGTGTATCACATTGAATTACAGCCTCTTTTGACAAAGCAGTGATGCAAGTGCAACAATATAGAACCGCTTATTTCTCCTATAAACAACACATGTACTGAAGAATGCCGGATTTATTCTTATTTGTAGCTAATTTTCTTATTTTTCTGTACTGCAATTATTTGGTAATTATCTATACCGTCAAACTGGCAAGCAGGTCCAACCAGCAAACTTATGTTGAAAGACACGAGCAGGGATACTAGCTTAACTGCAAACCTTGAACTAAGGACTGGTATACAGTTATTATAGTAGATTAGAAGCAGCACTTACACAAACTGGTAATAGATATCTACTTAATGACAAGTTAATTTGAACCGTTGGGAAACACATAAACTGCAGATATAGCAAGACGCTTCGAGCTAACTTTAACATTATAAAAGCGTACTAAGGCTGACATCACGCAGACAACAACTAGAACATAGGAAGATGTGTGGCCTTGGCTTCCCCCTGGCATACATCATCATGCTTTGATGGTGTATCCTTCCGTCCAACCAACCTAGCTGGATTTCCCATAGCTGTTGTTCACGGAAGGACGTCGATGAGTACTACTTAGCGGACACCAATCTTGGCTCCCTCCCTAATTTTCACATTCCATATAGGTGCATCAACTCCAATCAGCACTCCGGGTGAAGCAATCTGCGGGTACCGATCACCTCTGGCCTTAGCCTGTCATACCCAGTGTTACCAGTGTAAATCCTGGCCTGACAACAAGGAACCTTTGTAATTACTAACCAGCAGTTCTACATACACAAAATTGGGTATAAATAATTGCACAAAATAACACGGTAAATTAGGTAGAATTTTTTTTAATTTGTGCTATTTATGTGAATACAGTGGATTATTTCAATCAAAACTTTATTTTGCCAAAAATTTTGTAAATTTTTTACATGAAGCGTTTTCCATTACTAAAAGTCATAATTTTCTAATGCAGGTCAAAATTACTAAATGCAGTTTGATGCAATTATCCTTTTAGTTTGTTGTCATGGCGTCACGCATTCAAGTCTGGTTCTTCAAAAAATCTTATATAATTTATATTTTAGATAAAAATACGCATAAGAGATTTGGAAACTTATATATAATTTTTTAAAAAATATATATTAAAATTATTTAATTAGACCTAACTTTAATATTTTTAATA
The DNA here is from genome assembly GCA_003724115.2 of Anethum foeniculum. NCBI lineage: Eukaryota > Viridiplantae > Streptophyta > Magnoliopsida > Apiales > Apiaceae > Anethum > Anethum foeniculum. Next base: position 4,469 of record PHNY01088298.1, read on the forward strand.
TGTTATTTGTATTGCGTAAGAAGACAAGTTATTTTACTTTAAATAAACCTATGGTAATAAATATATATCACAATTATAATATTCATATAATAATATCCTTATATATAATAAGTATAATTAAATTTAATGATCGTTGACTACGCGCGTAATAAAGACCGTTAATATTGAAATCAATAGATGATGATAGTTGTCGAATCTAAAATAAAGTAATATTTTATATTTTAAAGCTACTATATTAAATAAAAAGTCTATGAATTACACGGGTTATTAGTTAGTTATATGAAAATATTAAGCACTTTTATTAAGCTCGAATTAGATATCATATTAATTCAATATTATGATAAAAATAATGTATTTTTTGTAAAGTAAATTTTATGTTTTGAAAACATGTTAATATTCCTATATCCAATTTATATGTATATTGAACCCTTTTATTAAATAATGGTCAAATATTTTCTTATAAAATTTTGCTAATGTCCAAAATTTTGGGATAATCCTGAAAAAAATATATTTTATCATTTGTTTGTATTTTATTATGTACAAAATTTAAAATATTAATATACAATAAATTATTAAAAAATTGAATATGCACATAAAATGAAATGTAAAATTAACATAATTATCTTTAGATCAATTACTAACCGAAAACAAGGTGCATACTTAATACTCCCTCCGTCCCAATATACATGTCCCTTTTGAAAAAAAAATTGTCCCAAATTACTTTTTTCTCTCTTTTTTAAATACAAAATTTAATATAATTTTTCAAAATTATTCTTATATTTGTTATTTCCAAGATTTAACTTTCTAAAATTATACTATATTCTCACTTTTCAAGATTTAACTTTCTAAAACTATATTATATTCTCGCTTTCCAATACATATTAAATAAGAGTATTTAGTTGAAAATGCTACCCAATCATTTTCTTAATAACCGTTTTTTTTATCAAAAGGGACATTGGGACGGAGGGGTAGTAAAGTTTGATAGAAAAAGAGAATTAACAGAGACCTAGATGTATTTAATAAAATTTGAGCTACTCACACAAGAGGTGGAAAGGATAGTATAGTAATCACTGCGAACTACATTTGGAAATTATGACATGCATTCAGCACCACCTCTAAAAGTAGGCGTGCTAAACGAGACAGAAAAAGTGTGAAAAGTGAGAACCCACCACCACGCCTAAAAGTATGCGTGCTAAACGAGACCGAAGAAGTGTGAAAAGTGAGAACCCACCACCACCCCTAAAAGTAGGCGTGCTAAACAAGACAGAAGAAGTGTGAGAAGTGAGAACCCAGGTCAAACCAAGTCTTTTCTAGAAAATAGGTTCAAATTTTAATTCTAAATTCAAAAAAAAACTGAGAATAAAAGAATAAAACAAACTTCGAGAATGCAGAACAAGCATCAGCTTGATTTTTTGAAAACAATAATAAATAAGTAAAAGATACAATATTACAGAGGTAACTAAGAGGAATTTGGGAAACAACTCCTGTGAGTTTCGTGGTAGTTCTGTAGTGATTTCTTGAAGACGTACTAGAATTTGCGCCCTCTTGGAAAGTGACTCATGAAAGTGCACGTACACATCACGTTCATGAAAAAGAAAGAAAAAAATCGAATATGAAAATGGAAGGAACTAATGCCAACTATAAACACATGGATTGGCCAGCGAGAAGAAGAACTGAAATAAAATAAGTACTAATTTACGCGTGAGCTCAACTGATTGTAGAGTAACCAAACCGCCCAATAAACGGTTTCTAAAAGTCAAAATCAAATCAAACCAATTTGACATATATAATATTATTATTAGTGAATTGTTCGGTTATTTTAATAATTTTTAATTTTTTTCTTGTTATGTTGAGTTGTTGGTTATAAAGGTGATAAATATTAAAGTCGTCACTGATTTCATCCAAATATATCAAATTAATCATTCATTTCTAAAATGACTCAACTTAGTCACTAATTTAAAATTTTGTATCAAGACATCTGGTAATGCCTAATTATGCCTAATTGACGCAAAATTTTAACTTTTTAATGACTAATTTGATACAAATTTTCAAACTAGTGATTAGATTGAGTCATTTTTGGAATGAGTGATTAATTTGATATATTTTGATGAAACGAGTGACAATTTTGATATTTATCCCTTTATACAAGTTTTTAAATTTTTTTCTATGGTAATACAGCATGAAGTCGTTCGAGAACACTTTCTTCCTCTCTTGTTTTTTAACAATATCCAACGAATAAATTAAATTTTAGAGATTTTTTCTATTATAATCAAGGACAAGTTAAATTATCATAAATCTTACCTTTATCTTTTTTCTTTCTATATTTTATCAACGACAAGACCAGAACAAACCACGACATCTTCAATGGGTGCCGATCAATAACATTGCTCAATTATCAAAAATATCAATCAATATACTTAAAGAGAAGATGGAGACGTTCATGTGGCGTCTTTCAAATCATCTCATTACATTTTTCTAATTTCTCAAAATTTTAAATTAATAAATAGATATAACTTAATTATCTTATAATCTCCTAAACTTTCCTCTTAACTCAAATTATTTTCTTATTATATTATTCTAAAATTTCTTTACTATATCAATAAACATTCCTCCTAACTCAAGTTATCAAATTACCATCTTACTATTCTCCTAAAGTTTCTTTATTATTTCAATAAACTTTCTACTTAATTAACTAAAATTATCATCTTATTATTCTCCTAAAATTTCTCTACCATTTTATTATTATTTCAAATTTTATTTTCAAGTCAAAAGTTAATTACCTCATTTTCTCTTTAACTTTTTCCTTAACTCAAATTACCATGTTATAATTTTTCTAAAATTTCTTTATTGAATTATTATACGCTAAAACTTTCTTTACAAGTCAAAGTTCTTATATTAGTACTCTCCTAAATTTCAAGTCTTAAAATATAGTTTAAAAATGAAGTAAATAATCTTTATATATACATATGTGTAAATCGTTTGGCTTGAAAAAAAAAGAGCAATTGTTAGCTAGATTTTTCATTAATGTTTGTATTTCAAACTTTAGTTTAATGTTATGATAGTTTTGTTACTATTTGTTTTGTTAAGCCTTTTGCCTAGGAAGAACGGAGGATGTTGTAGATCGGTTAGTTTTAGAGGTTCATTTTATTATTGAAGTTATTTAATTATATAGGTATTATTTGATATTTAAATTTAAATAATATATGTTGTTATTTTCATTAGCACTTGTCTTTTAAACTTAATTTTGCATATTATGATAATTTTGTCACTATTTGTTTGTTTAAGCCTTTAAGTGTATGTTTTTGCTTTATTGATTTTATGATTTTAGATCGCAGCTTTTTGTTCGGGAAGAACAGAGGAAGTTATGGGTCAGTTGGTTTTAGATTTGAACGATTATATGATTTTAGAACGTAGCCTTTTGTTCGGGAAGAAGGAGGATGCTATGTATTAATTAGTTTTAGATGTTCGTTTCATTATTAAGACTATTTAATTATAAAAGGTATTTGATTTTTAAATTTAAATAATTTATGTTTGTTACCCCCATTAGCACTTGTGTTTCAAACTTTATTTTGCATGTTATGATAGTTTTATCACTATTTGTTTTGTTAAGCATTTAAGTTTATGTTATTGTTTGATTGGTTTTACGATTTTAGAATGTTTGATTGATTTTATGATTTTAGACAGTAACCTTTTTATGCGGAAAGAACGGAGGATGTTATGGATCAGTTAGTCTAAGAGTTAGTTACTTATATAAAGGAGAATACGGAGGCGTTTATGTGGCGCCTCTCAAATCGCCTCATTCTATTTTCTTAATTTTCTTAATTTTTAAACTGATAAAAAGAGAAAAATTTAATTACCTTATATTCTCCTAAACTTTCCTCTTAACTCAAATTATTTTCTTATTATATTATTCTAAAATTTCTCTAATATATTAATAAACTTTCTTCTTAACTCAACTTATCAAATTACCATCTTATTATTTTCCTATAGACTCTTTACCATATCAATAAACATTCCACTTAACTCAAATTATCATCTTATTATTCTTCCAAAATTTCTATACCATATTATTATTTTTTCAAACTTTATTTTCAAGTCAAAAGTTGATTACCTCATGTTCTCTTAAACTTTCTCCTTAACTCAAATTATCATATTATAATTTTCCTACAATTTCTCTATCAAATTATTATTCGCTACAGCTTTCTTTTTAAGTCAAAGTTCTTATCTTCATACTCTCCTAAATTTGAAGTCCTAAAATATAGTTTAAAAATGAAGTATATAATATTATATATACATAAGTGTAAATCATTTGACTTGAAAAAAAGAGCAAATTGTTAGCTAGATTTTTCATTAGCGTTTGTATTTCAAACTTTATTTTGCATGTTATGATAGTTTTGTCACTATTTGTTTTATTAAGTCTTTAAGTGTATGTTATCATTTGATTGATTGATTTTATGATTTTAGCATGATTGATTGATTTTATGATTTTCGAATGCATCCTTTTGCCCAGGAAGAACGAAGGATGTTGTGGATCGGTTAGTTTTAGAGGTTCGTTTTATTATTGAGGTTATTTAAGTATAAAAGTATAATTTAATATTTAAATTTAAGTAATTTATATTTTTTACTTTCATTAGCACTTGTGTTTCAAACTTTATTTTGCATATTATGATAATTTTTTCATTATTTATTTTGTTAAGACTTTAAGTGTATATTATTGTTTGATCGGTTCTACGATTTTAGAATGCTAGATTGATTTTAAGATTTTAGAACGTAGCCTTTTGTTCGCGAAGAACCGGAGATGCTATGGAACAGTTAGTTTTAGAGTTGGTTGATTTTATAATTTTTGAACGCAGCTTTTTGTCCGGGAAGAACGGAAGAACGGAGATGCTATGGATCAGTTAGTTTTAGAGGTTCGTTTCATTATCGAGGCTATTTAATTATAAAATGTATTATTTGATATTTAAATTTAAGTAATTTATGTTTGTTATTTTATATTAAATATAGTCAAAAAATATATTAAAAAGTTGTTGTATCATTATATTTAATAATTTCTTAAAATATTAGTATATTGCCGCCGCGACGCGCGGCTTATTGTCCTAGTTATTCACAAAAGTAAACTAATTGTTGTACATCTTTATCATGTTTTTATTACTGCGGAAACATATCTGAATTATATATATATATAACAATTTCAAGTTAAATTAATTGAAAATTACTAATTAGCTTGGAAGTTCCATAATAACTGCATAGTACCTGCATTCCTGTATTCTATATATAATACTGCAACGTCAAATTTTTGTGAAAACATTTTATTCATGTGCAATTACTATTTTACCCCCAGTTTACTTTTTAATTACATAAAAAATATTATTGTGGCTAAGATAGTGAAAATCATTTCCTATGATCTTGGGTAACTAGATTTATATTTAATTTAATATTTATTTAACATTCATGTAAGATATAATAATTTTGGATTTAGGTAATTAACTTATGTTGATATACTAACTTTATACTCGTGAGTTGCAGGGGTATTATTATTATTATTATTATTTTAGTAAAAAAATTTGTTATGATCGGCCTATATTTAATTTAGTATTTATTTTAATATTCATATAAAATAAAATGATTCAAGATTTGAGTAACTAACACATTTTGATAAACTAACTTTGCTGTAACGAAATTATATTATATATTATATATAATACTTCAACATGTTTTCTTTGAAGTAATAAATAATTCTAAATTACTATTGTACCCTCTTATTTTTATAAATGTGAAAAATTATTGTTAACATGGAGAATTGAACCCATAACATATGCAAATTAATGAATTCAACCAATTGAGTTAGAAACCCGTCTAATCTAATTTGATATACTAACTTTGCTGTAACAGAATTATTGTAATCTATTATATATATAAAACTGCAACATGTTTTTTTTGGGGTAACAAGTAATCCAAATTTCTATTTTACCCTCTTATTTTTATAAATGTGAAAAATTATTGTTGACATGGAGAATTGAGCCCATAACATGTATATTCATAATACAATATAATGTCAAGGATGTTCATCCCCACATTAGTGGTTATAACATGAACTACAAATACCGTATGAGCAACACATATATACCGTAAACAAGCACTGAAAAATTAGCAATAATTTTCGTAAAATACAGCTAACCCTTGGCTTGCACGGGTAATGAAGCTAGTTATATTTAATATATAGACATTGGCTGTAAGCATGATGTGATGCCCTCTCCTGACATTATTTACTTATTTTTCAAAAAAATATGTTAAACCATATTTTTCTAGAAATAAGTTACTTAATATTGAATTGATAAGTGGATTTTATATCTACTTGGAACGCTTTATAATGGCTTAAATTGGTTTCTTGTACTCGAGTATATTGTGTCTTTTGATGTGTTTTCATTTGTTTCGTGCAGAGTTGCTAGTTGAGGAAATGATACAATTCTCCATCATATTCAGTTGTTTTTAGTGCGAGAAATGCAAGAATGAAGATTGTGGAGGAGCCGAGGCTGCAAGGATTTTAAGGGTACATTCACTATAGGCCCTCACGAGACCTTACACGTCCACTAGGGCTACCTAGGGGTTTAAAGGGCTTGTTGCATATGCCAAATACAACCGTGATCACCTACGGAAGTGGTACTAGCAAATTGGAGGACTTCGGGAGCTCAAACGAAGAAATAAAAAAAATCATAATTTCAAGTACAGAGTCAGGCGCGCCCGCGCCCTGTCTTGACGCGCCCGCGCCCTGGCCTGTAGCCCAATTTTAATTTTAATTCTGTTTTGAAGCCCGTTTGGAGTTAGGTCAGCCCGAAGCCCGCATAATAAAAGTTGTTGACCAGAGAACAAGAAAAAAAAAAGCAAGAGTCCGAGAGCACGAGATCACCATGGAGAAGAAGATTATAGTTCTACGTTTTATCTTTGTATTCTTCTACTTAGGCGATACTTTGGTTGTTTTGTTTTCGGCTTTGTTTCTGAACTTATACTTCTGATCTTGTAATTTGTAATCATATTTTCCATCATGTTTACACTTGGACTGATGGTGACGATTAGTTCTATCATGGGCTAAGAGTTGTCATGGGGTTTTGGCGGATTTATCTATGGAATTCAGTAGTTCTTTGCCATAACTTATCGTGAGATAATTATTTGATATCCTAGTGTGGTTGTGCTTATTCGTCTTTCATGCGTAGCTAACATCTAAGATTGTTTGTTAATTCTTGTTGAAGCGACAGTCGATATAAGATTTTAGAACTTGCCATGCTAGCATAGGTTCACGAATGTTTTCACGTACATGATTTGTGGTGTAATTTTAACCTTCTTACACTACCTTCTGTAATCACTATGGACAACTTGATCTTTAAATCGTTATGTTTTCAAATCTTATAGACATATAGGGTTTAAGCATAATTGGTGTCCATTCGATATCTATCTTAATTGTGGAGTTTGAGTGGTATGATATACGTGTATCGAAAGATAGCTTGTATTAGTTTCGTGTTATCTGATTAGTTATCAACATCACATATCTCGATTAATGGCATAACTCTGAAGGAAGTAGATAATGAAGTTAGAACTCCATGTTTTCATTCTCATAAGTAATTCG
>PHNY01088314.1:1684-11831 GCA_003724115.2 Anethum foeniculum
ATTATTATTACTTAGGTAGCAATGATGTATCACTAGATGCCGCTCTTTGTTTATAATTTTAATATGAGATATTAAAATTATTGTCAATGTAATAATAACCTATAGGGTCGCACAAAGAATGCTTGGGGGAATATTTAATTTAAATTCGGATTTAAATTAAATAAGTAATTTTGAATTATTTATTATTAATTGAGTGAGACTTAATTAATATAATAGATACAATTCGAATTTACTATTATTAAATCGAAATTTAGTTGGGATAATTAAGTGAGACTTAATTATACAATAAATAGAAATTTTAAATTTAATATAACTCTAACTAAGATTAGGGTTAGAATTCAGTTTTTGCCTCTCCTATAAATACCTTATTATGGCTGAGGATTAGGGTTACGTTTTTAATTAAACACAAACCTTAGCAGCCACAAGAGAGAGAGAGAGAGAAGAGGCAGATCTGGTTCGAGTGCTAGTACACCTCCTCTATCGATCAAGCGTTCGTGTGGATACCTCTACGGCGTAGATCGCACAAGGCGGGATACGTGATGATTGATAAAGCTATGACCTCCACTGCTGATTTAAAACTTAAAGCTTCTTAAGGTAAACATCTAAATGACGAATTAAATATTGTCTTTTCCATGGTTCCTGGTTTGGGTTTCGAGTTTTCTGTTTTTCAGTATCGTTTTATTACTGTTTTCGCTGCGTTTATGTACTGGAAACCCAACAAGATTTACAACTTGTTACCATGTTTGTTCCTTTGTTACTCATGTGTTTTGTGTGAATAAGTTGGCACTGATAAGTTTATGATCCCCTTATGTACTAAGTTGGTTTACTGATAGCTTGGTTACTTGTGTTGCTGATTATTATTGTTAATACTCATGTGACTTATTCTTGTCCTTTTTCACTGCATAATGCTTGTATTGGGCATCTGTTTACAGATTATATGGTAAAGTATCCTTGATCTGTTCTTTTCTATGTTGAATTTGTAATCTTGAAAACTTGAGTTTGTATCTATGTTTTCAAAGTATACTCTTGCTTGCTGAAATAATACTTGATGAGTGGTTGCTTGCTTATTATCTTAATTATGTGGTTGGATGGCAAACTTGAAGTATTTCTCTGTAACTGCATCTATATATCTATGTTTGCATTCATTCTTAGGACACATTCTTTGCACAACAATGTCACTTATCTATGGACTACCTGAGCTAACTGATTAGCTCTTGATCTGTTCCCAGGATGACTGAACACTAGTCTCATTTGCACTTACAATTTGTGAATTTGTTTGAATGATATTATTGAGAAAGTAATTGTGATTTATTTGCTCTCCTACTTGTTACTACTATGATGGTTGAGTATCTTTTTATGAACCTGTCTTATTGATATTTCTGTGGTAAAAGTTGAAAATTACTTGTGTTATCTTCTGTGGTACCTATAATGTTATCCTTGTGTAATATAGATATTTTGTAATATGGGATAAACATCTTTCATGCTATTAACTTTAAATTATCTTTATAGCTATCCTATATTGCCTTACCATATTAATAGCATAGATTTGTTTACTTGCTCCTTCTCTGCAGCTACTGTTTTTTCTAGCAGTTGACATTTCTTCTTCAAAACCTATTAACTAGATTTTGAGATAAATATTCACTGTTTTAAAACATGGATTAAAAAGATATGCTTACCTACAAACACATGTTATGTGTTTAGTATATATTGAGTGCTGAAATTACTTTGTGTGTCTGAAATTTAAAGAAATACATCTTATTTCTTAAAAACTAATCATTACTTTGTAATTATCTAATCTAAAAGTGCATGCTTGTCCTGTGCAGTATGGTGTCTATATGGAGTTGGTTTACTAATCATCTTTAGTTGGTACACGTGCTCACTGTAATGATATGCTCTGTGCACCTTTTTGATATTAGATATGGATTTTAGTGTACTTGTTTGTACTTGATCACTATGCAACCTACTTTCTGCACCACTGTTGCACTTTTTCATGTACTTTCCTGCAGAATATGTTCCCTATATGATAAATTGCCTGCAAGTCTATGTATTGCTCTATACATACATGCATACTATATTTGGCTATATATAGTGCATTTTTGCATGCATTTACTCCTGCACCTTCATTTCATCTCTTCTATGCTCCTTGTTCTTTAAGTTGCTGTCTTGTTACAATTTACTTCTTCTTGAGTATTTATTGCTCATTTTGCATTCAATGGAGAATGAAAATAATGTGGTAAATACTATGCTTACTTTAAGCACTCAAAACACCACCTTGCTTTCTACTTCTAAGAATAGAAATAGGAAGAAACAAAAGAAACTTGTTGACATTGTCTCTCCCATTGTGTCTCCTACACCTCCACAACTTAGGTCTGTCAAACACAAACTTCTTCCTGGTTGTCTTGTCCACTTGGACAGGAGGACTGAGCTTTATAGCATGTTCACTAAAGCCAACTTGGAACCTCTTCTCTACTATAAAAACAAAAAGATCCTTCCTAATATGGTAAGTGAGTTTTATAATCATAAGGGAGCTCATGATTTGACTTGTACAACTACTGTGGTTAATGGGAGAACCATTCTCCTTGATCACATTGAGTTAGGAAAAGCTCTGAAGATTTCTGATAAGGTATTGAACCTGGCCAACATTGACATTTATAAAGAGTTTGTCTTTAACGAAAGTGAGTTCAAACTCTATCTCTCTATACTTTGTGCTATTGAAATTCCTCATGATATGTTTAATGAGGATAGTGGCATATCATATGAGCACTTTACCCATACTTTTCAAAACTTGGCTTTGATCATAAGGGTAAATCTTTTTCCTAACACATCTAGTGACAAGCTTGTAAGGTTTGCTGAGGTTAAGCTTATATATAAGCTAGCTAGTCACAAGGTGAATTTTAACATCCCTTATATGATCATAGTGCACATGATAGATTCTTTCAAAAAGGGGTATATGTCATATGGTTTGTTACTTACCAAAGTATTTAAGCATTTTAATCTCAATGTTGATCAGCTTTCACACTTTCAAATATCTTCTACTATTTCTGATAAAGCTAAGAGAACAATCATTCCTTTAGGAGGCTTTGGTGAACTTCCTATAATAAACTTGGACCCTAGTACTCATGTTGCTATCATCCCTCCATCTGCACTAGTTGTGCCTCCCTCTCAAATCAATTTTGAGAAGGAGTTTGCTAAACTGAAAGAGGCCCATGAAGAACTTGATGCAATGTTTCAATCTCTACAAGATGCCTATAAGAAAGTTTTTGAAAAAGTAGATATCACTGAGGCCAAAGTAAGAATGTTAGTTGATATTCTAAGTAACATTGTGTTTAGGGCTGGAAAGATTGAGGATGGGCTTTCACAGCTTATCAATGACCAACTAGGACTTGTAGATATTCCATTTCTTCCCCTTCTGTCTGATATTGAAGACACTCCAGTAATTAGAAATGTGGTTGATGAGCCAGTGGTGGCTGGTGTGAGTGATATGGAGACTGACTTGGTTGATAACCCTTCTATCAACCCTAGCTTTGAGATTATGAACTGAGTTCTTTGAATCTGATTTCTGCACCCTTGAAACTGGTGTTGGTGATTGAATGTGCTTGAAATCAGTATTATTCGTGCTTGTTTGCTGTTACTATTGTTTCTCTGCATTCCCTAAGTAGCCTTGCTACATAACTACCTTTGATGATGTTTGCTTTAGTTCTTTTGTGCTAGTTGTTGTCTACTGGTGAACTTTTAGTATGTGACTTGACCTATTTTCACTTTCAGTGGTCAACTTAGTATAATAAAATTAGTTTAAGTTGGCAAGTTGTAATCCTTGGCTCTAATGTGTGTGATTCTGATGTAATCTCTATGTACTTATGTTGAAATGAATAAGATCAATGTTCATTTCTTTAGTTTAATTCTTTTTGTCCAGACAAATGATATACTTGCAAATGATCATTGTTTTTCAGTTATAAAGCTCTAATAATTTTGGTTATATTTTAGGAAAACTGCTAGTGTCATTGCTTATGGACTACATGGACTTCTGTTGCAAATTTTTGAAAATAGCTAGTGTTAATTCTTATTATACAGACTTATTAAAGATAACATGCTTAGAATTAACTTTGTAATGTACTTATTTTCATCTATAACATTTTGACAGGGTGAATTTTTTTGGACTTGGAATTGTATAGTAATATACTATATAAATCTTAGTTTTATTTGTGTCTTGCCAAATAAATGGTAATTTCCCCTTCCCCATATTACTGTTGGTTCGAAATATTAGATTTCGCCCTCCCCTTATATACATTTGATCACAGGTTTTACAAATTGAATCTTCCTTTTGATATTTTATCAAAAAGGGGAAGAGAAGTGTAAATTTTTTTTATTGTTAGTATAAACTTGTTAGTGGATATAATATTGTGAACAGGGAAATGCAAAATTTTCGAGGACTTCATGCCAAATTTTTCAAAACTTTCGAAAGTATTTTTTTTTAAATAATAATTTGGTTACAATTTATAGTATTATCACTACATATCAAACGCTAATATACATATAATTTTGCAGAAAAACTTGAATGGGAAATGGAAGTCAAGATTAAGAAATTAAAAATTTCAAATTTCAATACCTTCAAAACTGGATTGGCAAAGCAAAGTGATAAGTTGGTTATACTTATCAAAATGGGTACAACTTTCATAAACCTTGAATGACTAAACTTGCAAAATTGTGTGTTAAGTATATGTATTAATGATATGGACTAAAATCAAAAACCTTTTTCATCACTTTAGGGGAAGTGTAATAGATTTTTATAAATCTAATAAAATGCATGTAGATAGATGCATACACGTAGGGGAAGTTAAGTTGTCACACATTCATTTAATTTTACACTCGTAGTTTTAACAAAATATTAAAAAGGGGAAGATTTTGAGAAGCCGTCTTTTCCGTAGGTTTTGATTATTTTATTAATTACGATTAAATGTGAAATTAAATTAGAAATCTAGGAAGTTTACTAAATCATATAGTAATCCTCCCCTACGTTTATATTCGTGATATTTTACGGGAATTAAGTCAAATCTGGTCAGACTGGTCAAATAGCCCTAAAATGTTTTCTGACACAATTTATTTGACAAATATATGGAATGGATATTTCAACCTAATGATATATCCCATACTAAGTTATTTTTGTCAAAGAAAGGAATGGCAACGGTTAAATGCACGAAAACCAAGAATTTTCAAACATCGCTTTTACGAGCCAAAACTGTCAAAATTATTTAAAAGCGTGTCGTTAAAAAAGTTTTACTCTAAAAAATAATTGATATATTCAAATTATCATGCCAAAAGCCGTGCCAAAAGACCAAAAACAGATTTTATTCCTAAAAACACTGAAATGCTTATTTATCCGAAAAAAATCAATATAAATTCAAACTTAATAATTCCTCGGACCTCATAGTCACTATTATTCATGAAATATTATGTTTGAATATATATCAAATCAAAACTTTTGTCTAGATTGTCAGTAAAGACAAAAGATTTTTTCGATCGCTCCGAAAGGCTGTTTTAACGTTCCGAAAATCCGAAAAAATACTTCCACATATCTTTTTGACTTGAAATTTGGGATTTTTCATAAATATATTTAATTCTAATTTTGGTAGGATTTTCATGATTTTAGCATGACTTTTTTCTGGGACCCCTAAAATCAGTACGTAACTGATTTTTGAGTCGCTTAAAAGTCATAGATGAAATATTAATTTCAAGGTGAAATTTTTTCCATGATCCTCTGGGATTATTTCAAGAGGATCCCCCAAGTTTTATACTTTTTAGATGATTTTTCAATTTATTGGAAAAATACATTTTTAATCGCCCGTATCGTATTTATTTGCTTTGTTTTGAGCTTTTTAAATACATATTAAATGGGAAACGTTTTTATATCATAAAAATGGTTGTACAACAGCTATATTTTGAGTTCCAAAGTCAACCAACAATTTTCCTTGATTTAGGGAATCTTTGTCCCCTTTATTACCCATTTTTTGGCCTATAAATACAACCCCTTTACATGCATTTTCCTTAAGCCTTTAGAGCCAAGTAAGTTTTGGAGTTTTTGCCATTCTAAACACTCTCCATTGCAGTAGCAAAAAGCCTCCCAAAGTTTCAAGAAGCAAGCTTAATTCTTTAGTTTCATACCCTTAAAAGCTTGTTTTTTGCTCTTTTCTTGCTCAAATCTCACACACCTTGTAACACTTACTTAGGAAACTCCAAGACCACTTTTTAGCAGCCTTTATGTGTCCCAAGAAACCCCCAAAAGTCATTTTTTAAAAGCCATATTCCAGCCACTTTTTCCGGCCACTTATCGCCGACTTTTCGTTTTCGTTTTCGTGTGTTTTTGGGCTTCGATCCTAACTCGTATCTCTTGTAACCCACTCTTTATTTTAAGAGGGGTTTGAGCCTTTGGAAGGTCAAGAGTGATATGTTAGTTAATATTTGTGTTACTGCTTAATTGTTTAATTTTTAGCCCAAATATTTTGTTAGTTTACGATTTTGTATACTAGTGCTTATCTATTTAAATCTTCTTAGTATACATAATTTGTAAACTCATTTAGGAGATTTCTTGCTTCATCTTAATCTCTTCTAAATAATTTGTTATTATTTCATAGATCTTTATCCGGAATTAAATACAACTCCGATTTACTTAAATTCCGAGTCGAGACCATTTTGTATAAGTAGATTTACGACATAAGCAAATAACCTCCTTGTTGAGTTACAGTAAATTAATTAGTTAGTATTCCGAGTTAGAAGCAATTTGTATAAGTCTCATATAGAGATATAAAAAAACTTCCTTGTTGAATATTTATTAATCGGTTTCTTTTTATTTCCGAAGTCGAAGTCGATTTGTATAAGTCGAAAGTAACCACATAAACAATAGACTTCTTCATTTAAAATATTATGAAACTTAAAGCTAGCTCATATTCCGAGTTAGAAGCTACTTGTATAAATATCGTTATAATTATAATAGATATAAGCAAGAAGCTTCCTTGTCGAATATTTGCAAGTTAGTCCGTTTTATTTTCAAGTTGAAGATAACTTTGTATAAGTCGATATAATACGACATAAACAAAGACTTCTTTGTTTGAAATAAATAGAGGCATAAACTAACTAAATTCTGAGGTTACGAATTTTTGTATAAGTCTTGTTATAATTATAAAAGGCATAAGCAAAATATCTCTCGTTGAATATTAGTAAATTTATTTTAACTTCAAATCCGAGTTGAACGCAACTTGTATAAATCTAACTATATTATTTAGAGATATAAACAAGGCTTCCTCGTCGAAATAAAGAAGTTAGTTTGACTTTGAACTTTAAGTTCAAGGTTGCTCGTATAAGTCTCACATATAATTATTAGAGATATAAACGAACCTTACTTACGTAGTTCTTGAAGTTGTATACTTTGGATTCCAAGTTAAAAAGGCTTCTCATATAAAACATATATTAGTTACAAACGAGCCTACTTGTTGAACTCTTGAAGTTTAAACCAACTTTAATTACGAGTTGAGAATTATTCTTATAATTTATTATACGATATAAATAAAGTCTCCTCGTCGAATATTAAGTGGTTTCTATCTTAGTTTGTTTAAAGTCTTTATAACATATTGTTATATTTCTCCCAAGACTTTTAGTAACAAACGAGATATACTTGAATTTTTATTTAAGTAATAAATATTTGGCCTTGAATTATATTTGGCCTAATATTTAATATCTTACTAGTGCTTGTATTTAAACGTTCTTGCTGCGTTTTATACTTTGCGAACTAATTAAGATATCGGATTATCTCTGGAATTATTATTGGTTTATACTAAGTCCAACCTTTTTTCTTACTAAAGGGATTATATAAGTCGTAGTGCTTGTATTATATCCTTTGATGTGAGATGAAGTGAAGTGAGGTGATTCTCGCTTTAAGACCCAAGTCTTAGACACGCCGACGGGGAGTTGGGTGTCTACGCACTGTGAAGAGGAAGAAAGTTCCAAGACCCGATCTAAGATCCAAGACCGGCAAAGGGTGTAGATACGAAGTCTACGCAAAGGGTTATTGCACAGTTTTGAGGAGGTGACGGGAAGTTACGCTCCAAGACAAGCTTGCAAGGGTTCTACTTAGATTGTGATGAAGTAACGGGGAGTTACGTTCCAAGATTAATGTAGTAGGTTTTGCTATTTTATTTTGAGGGATTAGCAGGTAGTTAAGGTCCAAGATAAATACATAGTGGTTGTAAAGGCTTCTCCGCCTACTATAAAAGAGTATCTTTGTAGTAGAGAAAATCCCGAGTCCAGGGAGGATCTGAGGGACTGGACTAGGGGTGAGTGGACTCCATTTGCTGAGTAGTCACCGCGAACCAGGATAAAATATCTGTCTCGTACTCTATTTCTTTACCGCATTACTTTTCCACACTCGATTTACTTGTTTTCAAGTAACGAACTTTTAAACGGTAAAGAAAATTTGAAAACGTCAAGCTCTAAATTTTAAAAGGTTATAAGCTATTCAACCCCCTCCCCCTTCTAGCATATTAATCCCTATTTCGGGCATAACATATTATAATAATATTATTATTTTATTTTATTAAAATATTATTGCTAATGTTATTTTTGGAAAAGTGGGTGGTTGGTCGGTCGGAAAAAATAAAAAAGATCATATGTTTTAGATGAAAAAGGATAATTGGTTAGTTATTATTATTATTATTATTATTATTATTATTATTATTATTATTATTATTATTATTCTAATTTATTAAATAGACTTGCCCATGACATTTTTGGAAAAAAAGATATTTTAGTTGTGTAACATCCGGGAATCTCGCGTACTGTATTATGAATATTATATGAATATATGTGAAATTTTTGTGGCTTTTCTAAAATTTTTGGTTTTATAAAGTTTATGTGAATTATAGAATGAGTATATGGATATATATTGTTCCAGTTTGATGAGTCCTTATGTGACTTATGATATGTGAAGGATCGATAAGTGGATCCTGTAATTGTTATCAAAACGTGATTTGATATTATATTGATTTATTGGGAAAGTGGTTATATGAAAATTTGTGGAATTGATGCTTATGGTATAAGCCTATGAGTTACGTGTCAAAATGTGCCTACATGTGTTACGTATGTGGTAGAAATAGGTGCAAATAAGAATATGTGTTTTAAATTGTATTTTTATGTGAAAATCATGTTTTTCTAGCTTTTAAATATTCATGTAAAATCATGTAAAATCATAATTTATTTTGGCATTTTTATATTTTAAATCGAATTTACAAGTATTTTTGCATTTACCGACCGCTTATCTTGTAAAAATCATATAAAATAATCTATTCGCTCAAAAATTACTTTAAAAATATGTACAAAAAGCTAATTTCATCCTCTTTATTTTCAAAATAATATTTTAATTATTCTTTACAGTTTTGGACCTGATATGTATTTTACAAAATGTTTTCAGCCTATTAAAACTAATTTTTTTAAACAAAATGATAATTATAAAATTACCATTTTGCCCTTGACTGTTTTAAAAGCTGCCAAGCAGCTCTCCTCTCCCATTTCACTTCACCTCCATCCCCAAGTTCTCTCCTTCATCTCTCTACCACTCATCTCTCTCTCTCTCTAAGCCTTGCAAACACCAAACCAAGTTAGTTTTTAAATTTTCTTCCATCAAAACAGTTCTTTTCTTTCTCTTATTCATCTTTCCCCATCAAAACAAGTTTTCTTGAAGGTTTTTCAAAACCCTAATTCAAACCTTTGATTATTAGTTGGATATATAGTATATATGTTTGTTGTAAGTATGTATTGGTGGAAGGGGGTAGTGATGTGGTGTAGAACACCCATTAAAGGGGTTCCACCACCACTGCCACCACCGGCCATGACCTCCATGGAAGCCGGTGGTCTGGTTTCTTGTGGTTTGTGGTGTTTTGGTGATTGATGAGTGTTTATGTGAATTAATATGTAGATAAAATGTGATGCATGTGATTATTTGTGTTAGATATATTTGATATGTCATGTCTAATATGATTCGTGTTTAGATCTTATCAAACAGGAACAAATCAGGACTTATTCAAGCAACCAGTACTTACTGAAGTCAGGACGTATGATATCAGTACTTGTGATATCAGGAGTTAAAGTCAAGACTTAGAAG
>PHNY01088479.1:1252-13324 GCA_003724115.2 Anethum foeniculum
CAGTAACTGTACATGCAATAGGTACAAACATTATATATCACAATAGACATAATAAACTAAAACTATTATATTTTAACTGCATATATATACATCTAGATCCAAAAAAATATTATACATCTAGATTTAAGTTTGGTAATGAATGAATAAAAAAGAAATGATTACAACAGCTGATTAATGATCCCCACCTAGAAAGCAAACACAAGATTCAATAATTAAGTTACCTTCCCCATCAAACACTGAGCAGCTACATTTCTAGCTTCAGAACATTTCACTGGTTGATATTCTTAAATTCCATCTTAATATCAAAATTGACAACCTTCAGGATGCGTTCATCTCTGCAAACAAAATAAACCAAGACTAACGCATTCAGAATGTAGACCAATGAGTTGAAATGCATCTTACCACATCTCTTATCCTTTCAATATATAAATATTGCCCCTTTCTATGAAATGCATATGTAAAGACATAAATATTTCCAGTTTCTCATGACCATCATGAGGTATCCATCTTGTCGTATATATGCTAATACAGTATATGTATATTATAGTTAACTTCGTTAAATATGAATAAAGAGCCTACTTACAATATCAAGTATGGAAATGGTCTCCTCCTAAGTGAAATCCTAAGAGAATGTTAAGTGATGTACCACGAACAATCCATAATTAGTAAAACAGCCTGTGCCTGCTTTGAAAAAAATTAACACCAGTATAGGTAGTAACCTTATAGTGTACACATGCTAGGAGACTATATTAATATAATTGGATGCATACCAAAAGAAAAATCATTAATAGAAATTGAAATTTTAGAATTTTAAAACATCACTAAAAATAAATGATGCAGATCAAATGAAAAGAAGCTAGCAAAGAAATATTGAAACAGTGCAGAGGTAATAACATATCTAAACATACATATATAGATATAACAGCTAAATGAAATATAACATGACTTGAAATCAAATATGGCCCTCCTTTTAACGCTTCCTCCTTTGTGGGTATAAAAAACTAATCATTTTTTTGCTATTACCGGAGAAGCTAAAGGAAAGAGAGAATTTTAATGTTTTTCGTCACTTGCTAGTATTAAGAAAAGCTTTATATAGAGATGTAAGTGAAAAAACTAGAAATTTTTAGAGATATAGGTGAGAAAAGGAGAAACTTCTAGAAATATATCTAAGAAAACGAGAAGTTTCTAGACTTTACATAGATAAATAGCTAAGGAAACAAGAAACTTTTAAGTCTAAGTAATTTCCCAATACATGAATGAACACATGTTAGGAGACTATATTAATATTATTGGATGCATACCAAAGAAAATCTAATTTATAGGAAATGTAAATTTAGAATTTCAAGAAATCACTAAAAATGAATGATACAGGATCAAATGAAAAGAAGCAAGTACAAAAACTTTGAATCACTGTAAAGGAAGTAACAGATCTAAACATATATAGATATAAATTCATGGGCCAAATGAAATATAACCTGACTTCAAATCAAATGTGACCCTCCTTTCAACCTCTCCTCTTGTGTCGTCTCTTGGGTCTAAAAAACTAATCATTTTTCTGCTATTACCAGAGAAGCTAAAGGGGAGAGAGTATTTTAATTTTTACTGTGATTTGGTGACGTGCTTGTACTGAGAAAGGCTTTATATAGAGATATATATATAGCTGATAAAACTAGAAACATCTAGATCTGAGAAAAAGAGAAGCTTTCTAGAGATATATCTAAGAAAAAGAGAAGCTTTTAGAGATATAACTGAATAAACTAGAAGCTTCCCGACTTTACATAGATATATAGTTGAGAAAACAACGGGTAACCCTAGTAACTTCCTAGAGTACATGGTGTCCTGATTTTTAAATATTTCATATGATATAGGATATATATATCATTAAATTGGAATAGGTATCTTTCACAACTTTTGTATATTTTATACAATATAGAATATATATATATATATATATATATATATATACACGTATATATATCATTAAATAGGAATAGGTATTATTAGCAACTTTGTTTAAATACTTTATAGTACTATATTAATCATAATTTACAAGCTTTTAGGTACCTATTATATTTATTATTTTAGGGTTGTGAGATGCGCCTTTTATCTACTTGGGCACATTTTTTTTACCTATTTTAAGTAATTATATTTATAAATATTATGTCCGTATAAGTGTATTTTTTGCTTATATATTTGAAATTATATATTTCGCCCTGATGACCTATTATTTTCGTAAAAATAGTAACACTTAGTTTTCGTTAATACTTTGAGGTATAATAAAATAAATATTAGATTTAAATATGTTGATCGGATTCAAAATTTTAATTTTCTATGACATTTAGAGCAAATAGTACAATTATTTAATTGTCATGCTGCACTACCTTTTAGAATATGTATATGCACAAATATATGGTATCATTAAATTTTCTTTTTTATTTCACTTTATGATTTAAAATATATTGCAACCTTATAATTTTAAACCCTTGATGTATGTCGGTATTCTAAGCCTAATTTCATCCCCATACCTTTCAATTTGATTATCTGCCTACACTTACTTTGCACAATGGTATGTGTTGTTCCGTATTTAATTGATTAAGAGCAAAGATTTTAATTTTTACAAAAAAATGATGTTGGATTTTTTTTGCTAGAGCATATGTTTTTTTTAAGCAGGTTACTTCATCTTGCTCACATTTATTATGTCGGGAGAAACACGAGCTTTGGTGTGCTATACACAAACATATGAACTTTGCCACCCTACATCTGAACACTAAATAGTGAAGACTGAAATCCTAATGTACAAGCTCAAGAATCTATTTCTTGTCAAGGCAAGTAGGGAGTCTTGTTAATATAAATATGGTTATATAAGTATATTAGCTGTTTGATTTGTAACTGAGAAAGAAAGCAACATATGCTGTCAAAATGACTTGCCTTTTATTACTGGATCAACATTACATTATATAGAAAGACTCCTAAAAGAAACAAACCAGATAATAGGAAATAGCTCAACTGACTCCTAATATAGCTCCATGGACTTATTCCCACGATCCTACACCTTATTCCCACGATCCTACACCTTGACTACATGCACGACTAAGTCACTAAAACAAGTGACACCAATACTAACGAACAGACACAAGCAAATTAACGTTAACAGCTGAGATTAAACTCCAACATTCTCCCCCTTAATCTCAAGTTATGTTGATCAGCTTCTTCACTCCAAGCAACTGCCACATCTTCTCAAACTTTGTTGTGCAAGTGCTTTTGTCATAATATCTTCACGCTCATAGTTGCTGCTAACATGTTTAAGCACAATATCACCTCGTTCCACACACTCCCTGATGAAATGGAAATGAATATCAATGTGCTTACTCCTGCCGTGAAACATGGGATTTTTGGCCAAATCAATGGCAGATTTATTGTCTACGCACAAGACAACTGGACCTATTGGAACAGACATTATTTGACTCAGCAAATTTCTAAGCCATATTCCATATTCCTTGACACGCTGCCGCTGTGGCGGCCATGAACTCCGCTTCACACGAAGACAAGGCAACGCACCTTTACTTTTGTGAAACCCACGTAATAATACTCTCGTTCAGATAGTATACCATACCTCCTGTACTTCGTCGATCATCCAGATGCCCTGCTAAGTCACTATCAGAAAAACCTGTAAGAACATTATTGCCACTGTCCTTTGAATACACTAAACCGAACTGAGTTGTTCCCTTAATATATCTCATAATCCTCTTAACAGCGTTCAAATATATCTTGGTTGGCCTTTCCATAAATCTGCTAGCCATACCTACAGAATATGCTATGTCCGGACAAGTGTGAACCAAATAACGCAGGCCTCCTATCATGCTCTTGTAACTCGTTGCGTCAACTGCATCTACCCCTTCATCCCGAGTGAGTTGTTCTTTCAAATCCATTGGGTACTTAGCTGGATTGCAGTCACTTAGGCCTGCCTTTTCGAGAATTTTTCGTGCATACCCAGCTTGCTTCAATTCCATATAACATCTCCTTGTAACACTTCAATACCCAGATAATAACTAAGTTTCCCAAGGTCACTCATTTTAAATTTTTTATTCATTTGCAGCTTGAAATCTTTAATCATTGACAAGTTTGAACCTATTACAAGCAAATCGTCCATGTACACTGCCACAATCATGCAATCATCTCCAATTTTCTGTATGTAAACTGCGTGTTCATAAGCACATGAGTTAAAACCCAGACTCTCAAGACATGCGTTCAGCTTTTCGTACCACGCTCGGGGCACCTGTCTTAACTCGTTCAATGCCTTCAACAGTTTGTAAACTAATTCCTCCTTGCCTTCTTTTTCAAAACCTTCGGGTTGCATCACATACACATCTTCTTTAATGTCCCAATTCAAGAAAGCCGTGTTCACATCTAAATGATGTACCCCCAATTGTTTTTGGCTGATAAAACTAGCAATAGTCTCACTGTTTCAAGCCGCTTTACAGGAGCATAAACCTCATCAAAATCCACCCCATGTTCTTGAACGTATCCCTTGGCAACCAGACGAGCCTTGTGCTTGACAACATTCCCTTCAACATCTTTTTTTCAATTTAAAGACCCTTTTTAAACCAATGATCTTCTGTCCAGGAGGTATTGTAGTCATCTTCCATGTCTTGTTAGCTTCAATTGACTCGATTTCATGTTCCATAGCCCTTTTCCATTAACTGTCCTTCGCTGCTTGCTTGAAATTAGCTGGTTCGTCTACGCCCATGAGAAATAATTCTTCATCTAGCACCACCTCCTCTGAATCATTATACACTTCATTAATTGATCTAAATCTCTTCGGTTCTGAACTGTCATCATATTTATCTCTATTCAATCTTGAAATAGACTGCTGAGAACTTGGTGTTAAACTCACGTTTTCACCCTCGTTACCAGTGAGTGTTTCACCAACAAAATCATTTTCTTCGCTTGCTTCTCGTTCATTCATGATCGTGAACTGTGCTGATTCTTCTTCAGTTTCATTCATCTGATTCCAGTCCCATGTTTTGGCTTTCTCAAATATGACAGCACGACTTACATAAAGTCATTTCCCTGCTGGGTCATACAGTCGGTATCCTTTGGTTCCAGGCTCTCTCCCAAGATTTACAACTCGAACACTTCGATCATCAAGCTTCTTCATCTGATTCCTTGGGGTTCTCATATGTGCAATACAACCGAAAACACGAACATGAGTTATGTCTGGCTTCTTTTTATACCACGCTTCATATGGTTTTAACCCAGTAAGAGCTCGAGTTGGAAGCCTATTCAATATATACACTAAATTTCTCACTTCTTCAGCCAAAACGTGCTTGGCAATTGCATCTCTTTCAAACTGCTTCTCGACATCACAACTACTGTCATGTTACAACGCTCTACAACACCATTTTGTTGAGGCGTGTAGGGTGTTGTGTAGTGTCTCTCGATCCCTGCACCCTCACAAAATTTCTTGAAAGCATTCGAATAGAACTCCCCTCCCCTATCAGTTCTCAATACTTTAACTTTTCTTTCTGGTCTATTCTCAACCAGTGCACAAAAATTTCTAAATGCCTTAAGTGTTTCGTCCTTTCCTTTTAGCATGTAAACCCTCATAAAATGGTTGTAATCATCTACAAGTAAAAAGAAATACTTGTTACCTGATGTTGTTTCCGAAGAAATCGGACCACACAAGTCCCCGTGAATCAACTCAAGTACCTCTGTTGCACTAAAGTTGGCCTTACTTGGAATCTGTTTTCTGGTTTGTTTTGACAGGAGACAACCATTGCACACTTCCTTGTGTTGCAGAATATTTGGCATCCCAGTCACCATCTTTCCCTTTGTCATCAATGCCAACGCCTGATAGTTTATGTGTCCGAGGCGCACATGCCACAATTTTGAAACTTCATCTGCCTATGACATCAAACACACCTGGTTGCTGGTTTCAATGATGACTTTATACAGTCTATTTGGTGACCTCTTCACCTTTATGAGGAGTCGTTCCTCTTTGTCAAAGACCCACAGAAACTCTCCTCGCAGTACCACTTTGTTCCCGTCTTCAGATAGTTGACCCAGGCTCACGATATTGTTCTTCAAACTAGGTATGTAGTAAACATCATGCAATCCTCTTTCTTCCCCGTTTTTGCACAACATGGTGATAGTCCATTTCCCAGCAATTTCCACAATCGATCCATCGCCAAAATGCACTTGGCCAGTAGTTATTTCGTCGAGTTTTGTAAATTTGGTCGTGGAGCCAGTCATATGATTGCTGGCCCCATTTTCTAGATACCACACACTTGAGTCACTTGTTTTTCCATCCTTGATCCTCACCAAATTAGGCGTCACATATTTCTCCTCAAGTACCTTCAATTCTGGTGTTTTCTTATCGACCTTTGCCAGCAACAATGCTGATTCATCATCCTCGACCAACACCATATTAGCTTCCTATTTCTTTTCGCGATTCCTTCGTGATTTTTGAAAATCTGTTGCAATATGTCCATAGTTATAACAATTGTAGCACCTCACCCTGCTCTTATCTTTCGAGAACCGTGATCTGACATTCGATGAGCCTTCATTGTTTGATCATTTGAGCCACTCCTCCTTAGTGAATAACAGTTTCTCTTCATCTTTTTCTCTTTTTTCCCATTCCTCTTTGGTGAGAAGCAATTGTCCTTCATTCGTCTCTGATTTGCCTTTAACGCGTTCCTCGTGCGCCTTGAGCGATCCAATGGCCTCCTCCATGGACATGTTCTCAATGTCTCCAAATTGTTCCATGGTGGAAGTAATTTGCAGAAACCTCGAGGGAACAGTCGGTAAAAGCTTCTTCACAATGTATGCTTCACTTATCTCTTCTCCTAGAGCCCGTATATTAGTTACCAGGACATTCAATTTCAGATGAAAATCATCGATATGTTTAGCTTCTTTCATATTCAAAGCTTCAAATTCAGATTTCAATGTTTGAATTCGTGCCGTTTTCACTCGTTCAGCTCCTTGACATAATGTCTTGATAGCCTCCCATACCTCTTTTGCTGTCTTTTTCTCTACAAGTGACAGTAACACCTCTTCTGGTATCCCTTGATAAATCATGGCCATGCCCACCTTGTCACTCTTTTCATCGACTACAGCCTTTGGGTCACTAGGCTCGATAGCACACCAGACTCCCTGTGCCTGAATGAAGACCTTCATCTTGAGTGCACACGCTGTGTAATTACTCTTCGTTAGCATGGGATAACTCAAGCCTATCGATCCTTCTTTTATCTTGTTAACATCCATCGCTGGCGGTTTTGACATTCACCCAAAATTCCCCTGCTCTGATACCAATTCTTGTTAATATAAATATGGTTATATAAGTATATTAGCTATTTGATTTGTAACTGAGAAAGAAAGCAACATATGCTGTCAAAACGACTTGCCTTTTATTACTGGATCAACATTACATTATATAGAAAGACTCCTACAAGAAACAAACGAGATAATAGGAAATAGCTCAACTGACTCCTAATATAGCTCCACCACTGTGGACTTATTCCCACGATCCTACACCTCGACAACACGCACGACTAAGACACTAAAACAACTGACACCAATACTAACTAACAGACATAAGCAAATTAACGTTAACAGCTGGTATTAAACTCCAACAGGGAGGCCATAAAAGGTCCTACTACTCATGTGCACCAAATTCACGAACACTCTTTAATTTACTATGTCGTTCAATGACAAAAAAAAATCAATTTTGTTTGCAACCAAATTTTATGAATAAGGTAGTGTCAATATTGAAATTTATAGATGAGCTCTTTATAAAGATATAAGAGAAATATGTTTAAAGTGTATAGTTTTAGTGGTATGTTTAGACTCTTTTTGAAGATGCCTAGGTACCTTTATAGGAATCATGTTCGTCTACGTACTTCTTTAAGTTGAGGAATCGTCAACTGATAGAGTTTCAACGCATAACTTCTCTAAATCTTTACGAACAAGTTTTCTACCAGTTTATAATATGTTAGGAGGAAACACACACATACGAAACTCAATTAATCAATACGGAACACGCACACAATATATATGACGCGGAAAAATCACCTCCCAAATTGTACTATTAATGCAAATAATTATCAATAATACATCAATCAAAACAAATGAAGGATGCCTAAGCCTAACAATACCTAAGCATCCGCTCTCGAGCGATACTTAAGTCTACATCTTAGACCCTCCTTATTTTTATCAAACACAATATGACTATGTATATATAGCCATTCAAAACTTAGCCACCAAGACATACCTAATCCAATTGCAATAATAATTGTCTGCCCATACAATTACTGCCAAGCCAATTACAATAATAATTGTCTACCCATGCAATTATTACCCAATCCAGTTATAATAATAATTGTCTATTCATATAATTATTATCCAACTCATATTTGTCTTGGGACACCCCAAGCCCATACTACCATATAGGGTTGAAACCCAACAATCCTTCCCTTCGACCCGATTCTCCATATCAGATTGAACGGTAACCATCAAAACATCAACGCCCGTTCGCCGATGCCTCCCCTCAAACAAGAATCCCTTCATCTCGTTCTTCTAACTTTTTGAGAATCACTAAAACCCGTATAGTGACTTCCAAACCACCATTCTTCATCATAACGGCAAATCCATCTACAAAATCACGTGCATCAACCAACACGAGTGCCCATTCCTCTTTTGAGTCGCCCGATCCTTGCTTTCAAAATCCTTCAGCCTCCTGAAGAAGCACAACAACATCATCCAAAATCTTCACCTGGTTGATCAAGCCACTGAAGCAATTACGACAATCTCTTCCATCTTCTTCCATCTCGAGTCCGAAAAAATTGATCCAAGGTGCAAGCCAACCGTCAAACTGCACGTAACTTTGTCAGTAAATCCATCATCGTACTCCACCATACAAATCGAATCTTGAACTTTACTCCAACCCAATTCTTCACGAAGACGAATACTTAAGCGATACTTAAGTCTACATCTTAGACCCTCCTTATTCCTATCAAACACAATATGACTATGTATATATAGCCATCCAAAACATACCTAATCCAATTGCAATAACAAATGTCTGCCATACAATTATTACCCAATCCATTTACAATAATAATTGTCTACCCATACAATTATTACCCAATTCAGTTATAATAATAATTGTCTATTCATACAATTATTATCCAACTCATATTTGTCTTGGGACACCCCAAGCCCATACTACCATATTAGGTTGAAACCCAACACAATAATCATACGTATCATTCTACTATTTTTATTAGTAACATACATGGAGAGTAAGATGATCAGTCCTCCTCTACACAGTCACAATCCTTATATATTTGTTGCGTTTACTCCTATTAATCCGATAAATGTGTAAAGTGATGCTTTGTTGATAGCCCATACCTATTGTGACTTCAGGCCCAACTTGCATCCCTTTAGTATTGACCCCGAGTAGCGATCAGATTTTATCACATTTTGGGCCAAGAACTTTAGTATTGACCTAAGTAGTGATAGGATTTTATCCCATTGTGGGCCTGGAATGCAACACTTTCTTCTGTATCAACACATTGCTGTGAGGTTTATCAAACTTCGGCTTTTGAACCATCTTTTAAAAAAATCAGTAAGGCACTAGGTGTTATACATAAGCACCAACACTTTTATGCATGAGCTCCTTATAAAATTAACATTTTACTCTGTCTAATTCACTCCTCTACATTAGACCCCTTCCACGCAGTCACATTTATAATGGAAATTTTACCCTTTATAATTTCTCTTGTGTTCCAATTGACTTACCCAACGTAAATAATGGTTCAAACTTCTAGAGTGAAAAATATTCCAAATTTTTATCATGTTTTGTTAAAAAAATTTCTTTATATATAGTGTAATTTATTTTTGCACTTTGTAATTATTTTAATGAATTTCTATTCAGTGATTATTTTCATGCTAAACAATATATCTTCTTTTTTTACTTTTTCTTATATTTTTGTATGTTAGGCATTATTATTTATAAATATGTGGGCAACAACACTTCATAGGGACTTATTTCATTTTCTCAATTTTAATTTGTTAATTACGAGTGTACCGTAAAATATGAGATGTGCACCAATATGTCACCTAAGTTGATCTACATCACCATACCTTTTATATGTCATAGACATAAGTCAGGTGTTTACTCATTATTCATGTTTGTTTTCTCTAAACATTTGGTATAGATACAATTTTTGCAAGTTGATTGTGTTAATCCCTAAAAGTATAGTTAATGAGTATTGTACTAAACCAAAACACCTTTGAACAACCAAAGCCAAATGAAGTCACTACTAGAAATCAGGCAATAGACATCGATTTTTAGCAGATATCTTTGTAAAATTCTACCAATGTCTATGTCACTTTTGTAAAAACTACAAAATTTTCACATTGGTTTTTACCCGATGTCTGCATTGTTTAACACATCAGTTGCCTTTAAGGTTTTGATGTGTAGTTGTCATTTTTTAACTAAAAGTGCACATTATCACTTAAATATTAGCTACTTTTGAGCTTTATGATCTATTTAAGCATAAGACACAACACACACTTAAACCAACACATCATTTTCCATAAAAAAAAGGAGATGTTAGTTAACTTTACAAACATCGGTTCTAAATCGTGACGGATGTACAGAGTAAATTTAGACATCACTTTCAAACCATGTAACTAATGTAAAATCACGACATTGATTTTTTACTAGGACGCTTGGGTCAAATTCGTGTTTAGACATCGGTTCTCGATCGCGAGAGTGATGTAGAAGTCATTTCGGACATCATTTTCCTAAAGGAAAACTAATGTATAATCTTATTTACACATCATTTTTTTTTGTTAAGCCATGTATTTTACTTCACTAGGCATCAGTGTCCTTTCATTAATATGTAGGTTTATTTGTTCAATCTGATGTTACTTTTTAAGTTTCACATAGGTTTAGGAACTTTCAAGTGATGTATTTTCACTACACCATAGATGGCCTTACATAACACAGTTGATTGATGTTGCTATTGATTTCGTTAAATTTGCCATTCATTTTTTGGCCATTACCACATTGTCATATTTATGTTGCCTTAGACTATCGATGTAATAACCCCAATTTTTGTAACTATTCAAAACCCTAATAAACAGTAACTTTTGCTAATTAGGAAATACAATTAGGCCACACTATATAGGAATTCTTTTATGGAAATTCTGATTCCGTATTAGTGTTCAGTAATGAATATGAGTGTATATAAAAGCCGTCAGAATTTGAAAATGAGCACTTTTATTTTTAGCGAGTATCCATCAGACACGGAAGGAATTGAGTATAAAGTATTAAGAATAAAGGATAAAATGATAAGTGCGTAAATTTACATATTTTTATACCTATTTTATTGCTCGCTTTCGTATTTTTATTTATTATTTATCGCATTTACTTTGGTTTGCAGAAAAATAAAAGAAATAATAAAAGAGGAGAAAAGCAAGGAAGGCCAAAAGAGGAAAGAGCAAAAAAATAAAAAATAAAAGAGAAAAGAAAAGGGAAAAAGGAAGCTTCTTAGAAAAGACTCGGATGAAATCAATGGCTAGAATTTGAACAACATACCTACCAAATGTATGGCCCTGATTTGGCCAAGCCACCCTAAAACCCTATTTTTTTCCCTATAAATAGACCTCTTCTTTTCATTGTAAATCACACCCCCTAGGCTAGGACCCTAGGTTGGACTAGCTTAGTTTCATTTCCATTTTCTTATTTTTAGTAGCTTTCTTTCATATTTTGTAATCCCATCCCTAAGCTAGAACCCTAGGGGGACTAGATTAGCTTAATTTTTGTTCTTGTTTACCCACCCCTAGGCTAGAATTCTAGGGGGTATTCAATTTATTGTTCTTACACTCTTTAATTTTATGCAAATCATGTCTTTTAATTCCATTTCTCTTGCTTTTATTTTCAAGTTTCTTGGCAAATGAACTTTCGTAAACCCAAAAGGAGGATCAATAGTATAAGGCTACCCCTTATTGGTGAAAGGATGCCTTGATTTTACTTTATTGCATTGTTCTTGATTTTCTTTAGTT
>PHNY01088479.1:22550-41777 GCA_003724115.2 Anethum foeniculum
TAACTATTCACCAATATTATGTCATAAGCGTGTGTCATAACTTATTTACAAACATATATAAATAATAATGCATATACTTATTCACGAGATATATCAACGAGTATATTTCTGAACTATATTAACAACCTTGTTCAAGAACATTATAATCGAACTTGTTCGTGAACTTTCGAGCCGGACTATGTTATGCTTAAGTTCAGCTCGTTTACAAACCGAACCTTGAAATTGTGTTCATGTTCGACTCGTTTATAAATCGAATCGAACTCGAGCTGAACTTTTTTCAAACCGGAGACCGAACTGTTCGTGAACGTATCAACTCATTTACAGCCCTAGTGAAGAGGAAGATGAGGACTATAATGTTCAAGATGACTTCTATTACGGGGAAGATGAGGAAACCTTTAATGCTGAAGAATTTGAGGATGAAGGGACGGAAGTTGAGCAGCAAGGGGAGAACCCAGGCGGGGACCCCATGGGACAATTTAAGAACCTACTGAGACAGAACCTAGAATGCCATCCAAATCTGCTACCCCGGGGAAACAACAATTATGTGGCAAGTTCATTAAGGGCCTTTAAGTCGCTTAAGCCCCTAGAGTTCCACGAATCAGCCAACCCAGTTGAGGCAAGAGCATAGCTAAAGGAGATGGAAAAGTCCTTTGAGATCCTAAGTATCGATAAGGCACAAAAGACTGTATTTGCTACTTACCTTTTGAAGGGAAAGGCCAACTACTGGTGGAAGCCAACAAAAATATGAAAATGGATACTATAATAACCTGGGAAAGGTTCAGTCAATTGTTTTTAGAAAAGTACTTTCCGAGGTATATGGAAAACCAGATGGAACTCAAGTTTCTGGAGCTAAAGCAGAATAATTTGTCAGTGGCTGATTATGAGGACAAGTTTGTGGAATTATCCAGATTTGTGGCAGAATTCGTGAATACTGAAGAAAAGAAAACCAGGAGGCTTCAGCAAGGACTGAAAAAATGGATTCAGAATAGGGTGGCTATCTTTGGATGTACGGACTATGCCACCCTGGTGTAGAAAGCAACGATAGTAGAAACTGGGAATGAACAAATGCATAAGGACAAAGAGAAATGGGGGGCAAAAGAGGAAGAGTCTGAGTGTGGGTGGAGGTGGAGGTTCCGCAGGAGGGAATTTCTCAAACAAGTTTGGCAGAGGAGCAGTATCCCTACCTGGAAGAAATACGGGATTCGCGCGACCCATTAGAGCGAATGTGAGTCATAGCGGCCACCAATCCAGAGCGTCCTATTCCAACCAACCACGACCCCCATTTCAGCATGTGCTACTCGTGGAAGAATGCATTCCAGGGCATGTATTAGCCAGTAACCTGCTTTAAGTGGGGCGGGGCGGGTCACTATGCTAACACTTGTACTTCGCCAACCTCGATGATCAGCAATAACTTTACTTGTTTCCTGTGCGGACTCCAAGGCCACATGAAAAAGGATTGCCCAATGAGCAAGCGAACAGCTTCAGGGGCGAGCAGGGTTGCCTCAAACAAGCCACCAACTGCTAGGACTTAAAACATGATTGTTCAGGATGCTGTGAGAAATTCAGACGCGATAGCAGGTACCCTTTCTCTTCAATCAGTCAGTGCAAATGTTTTATTTGATTCTGGAGCAACTAAATCTTTTGCACGTAAACTGAAGCTTAAAGCTAAACCCTTGAAAGAATCATTACAAGTAGAAATAGCCAATCGTGAGATCTTCCCAGTTCACCAGATTCACCTCGATTGCAAATTAGACATAGGAGGACAATCTCTAAGTGTTGATCTGATTCTTTTTAAGCTATGAGAATTTGTTGTAATTTTGGGAATGGATTTGTTGTCTAGCAACAATGCTCAGATAGATTGTAAAGGGAAAAAGGTTAAATTAATTACCCCAGAAAAGAAGGAAATTATATTTAGAGGAAAGCGGCAAACGCAAAAGTTTTTGACCATGGCCCAGACCAAAAGGTTATTACGGAAAGGAAACGAAGCTTATTTAGTCTATGTTTTGGACACCCGGAGGGAGGTGCCCAACCTGCATGATATTCCGGTAGTCAACGAGTTCAAAGATGTGTTCCCACAAGATCTTCCAAGACTACCACCCGATAGATTCATCGAGTTTGCTATCGAGTTAGCCCCGGGAACGACGCCAATTTCGAAAGCCCCGTATCGATTAGCCCCGGTAGAGATGAATAATTAGCTACCTAGTTACAAGAACTTTGGAGAAGGGTATGATAAGACCCAGTGTGTCGCCATGGGGGGCACCAGTACTGTTTGTTAAAAAGAAAGATGGAAGTGTGAGGTTGTGTATCGACTATCGAGAATTGAACAAACTAAACATAAAGAATAGGTACCCATTACCTAGAATAGATGATTTGTTCGACCATCTATGGGATGCAATCTACTTTTCTAAGATGGACCTGAGAACTGGATACCATCAACTGAAAATTAAACCTGGAGATATCCCAAGACTGCGTTCCATACTAGGTATGGACACTATAAGTTCTTAGTGATGTCCTTTGGATTAACCAATGCCCCAGCGACTTTCATGGATTTAATGAATAGGGTGTTCAGGAAGTATTTGGACAAGTTTGTGATAGTCTTTGTTGACAACATTTTAATCTACTCAAAGACCGAGGTAGACCATGCTGAACATTTGAGGATAGCCCTAGGAATACGCATGAAGGAACAGTTGTATGCCAAATTCTCAAAGTGTGAATTTTGGAATAACGAAGTTCGGTTTTTAGGACACGTGATCAATAAGGAAGGGGTGTTGTTTGACCCCTCCAAGATAGAGGCAGTTTTAAAGTGGGAAAGGCCGACCACACCCACAGAGGTAAGAAGTTTCATAGGATTAGCAGGGTATTACCGGAGATTTGTTCAGGATTTTGCTAAGATCGCAGCTCCGTTAACACGACTTACTCAAAAGACCGAGAAGTTTGAATGGACAGTAAAATGTGAGAAAAGCTTCCAGGAGCTAAATAAAAGATTGGTGACGGCCCCCGTGTTGGCTTTACCTGATGGAAAAGAGGATTTTGTGATTTATAGTGACGCTTCGCATAATGGATTAGGGTGTGTGCTTATGCAGCACGGCTAGGTAATCGTGTATGCGTCCAGGAAATTGAAGGAGTATGATATTCGATATCCTACTCACAATCTAGAACTCGCGGCGATAGTTTTCACCTTAAAAATTTAGAGGCACTACTTGATGGAGAGAAGTGCGAGATTTACACTGACCATAAGAGCCTCAAATACAATTTCACGTAGAGAGAACTTAATATGCGCCAGAGAAGATGGTTAGAATTAATCAAGGACTATGATTGTGAAATTCTTTATCACCTAGGGAAGGCCAATGTGGTGGCTGATGCCCTTAGTAGGAAAGATAAGCTCAAGATGATAATGTCATCAAAAGAGCTAATAAGAGAGTTTAAGAAAATGGAAATAGAAGTGAAGGTAACCGGAAGCGATACCGATAAGTCGTTTGAAATTACATTACAACCAGCATTGCTGGAGAAAATCAGATTGTGCCCAGAAAGAATGATGAGCGAAGACAGGGAGTCTATGACAGGGGAAGAGATCAAGCAGAGGGAGATGATAAAGGAATAATGAGGTATTCTGGTAGGATCTGGGTACCAAATGTTCAAGAATTGAAAGATGAGATCTTGTATTCGATTCACCCAGGGAGCACTAAGATGTACAGCGATTTAAAAGAATATTACTGGTGGCCCAACATGAAGAGGGATGTAGCAGAGTGGGTAAGCAAATGCTTGACCTGCCAAAGAGTGAAAGCAGAACATCAGAGGCCCAGTGCACTTTTGCAACACCTAGAGGTTCCCGAATGGAAATGGGAACAAATAGCCATGGACTTTTTAGTAGGTTTACTAAGAACCAAAACCAATCATGATGCCATATGGGTAATCATAGATCGACTGACGAAGTCAGCTCACTTTCTTCCGATCAATGAGAGGTACAGCATGACAGACTAGTGGATATTTACATAAGAGAAATAGTAGCGCGACATGGAGTCCCAGTGTCCATTATCTCAGACCGAGACCCCCGATTCAAATCCAGGTTTGGGATAAGATTTCAGGGATGTGCAGGGAACAAATTGAATATGAGTACCTCTTACCATCCCCAGACTGATGGGCAAAGTGAAAGGACCATCCAGACACTAGAGGACATGTTTAGAGTCTGCGCGATAGACTTTAAAGGAAATCGGGATGATCACTTACCACTGATCGAGTTCGCTTATAACAATAGCTTTCATGCCAGTATTGGGATGCCGCCTTACGAGGCCCTTTATGGAAGAAGATGTCGATCTCCCTTGTATTGGGATGAAGTAGGAGAACGTAAGATGCTCGGTCCCGAAGTGGTCCAAAGATCTAAGGATATAGTAGATCTAATCAGAGGGCGAAGCAGCCCAAGATCGACAGAAGAAGTATGCCAATTTGGCCCGCAAGTACAAGGAATACGAAGTAGGGGACCTAGTGCTTTTAAAGGTATCCCCTTAGAATGGATTGATGAGGTTTGGAAGGAAAGGAAAATTAAGCCCGAGATATATTGGCCCATTCGAAATTTTAAGGCGTATTGGGAAATTGGCTTACGAGTTAGCCTCACCCCCGAACCTACAGCAAGTACACAATGTGTTCCATGTGTCCATGTTAAGAAACTATAACCAAGATGCCAGACACATAGTGGAATACGAGCACGTGGACATGCAACTAGATCTAACCTATGTGGAGCAACCAGTGAAGATTATAGATCAAAAAGAACAAGTGCTCCGGAACAAGTTCATCAAACTGGTCAGAGTTTTGTGGCAGAACCATAACGTGAAAGAGTCAACTTTGGAACTAGAAAGCGCAATGCTAGAAAAGTATCCCCATTTGTTTTCTACCTGATTCCGGGACAGAATCCTTTTAAGGAGGGGAGACTGTAACAACCCCAATTTTTGTAACTATTGAAAACCCTAATGAATAGTAACTTTTGCTGATTATGAAATACAATCAGGCCACACTATATAAATGTTCTTTTATGGAAATTCTGAGTCTGTATTAGTGTTCAGTAATGAATATGAGTGTATGTAAAAGCCGTCAGAATTCGAAAACGAGCACTTTTATTTTTCCCGAGAATCCATCAGACACTGAAGGAATTGAGTATAAAGTATTAAGAATAAAGGATAAAAGATCCAAGAATTATAAAGAGGGTGAACAAAGGGATAAATATTACTAATACGGTTTTAGAGAAACCCCTAACAATAGAACTACAGAAGTATTCCTTCAAGCGATCAACAAGAATGAGTGATAACGAGTCGTAAAATAATTAAACGACCAAGGGAGGAGCTTATGCAAGTGGAAAGGAAAAGAACCAAGCAAGTAACCAAGTCTTAACTAACAATTAGATTATAACTAAGTGGTTTAAGCCAAGTGATATCATGAAACCATAAGAAACCAACACATGGCTTGGAGATGATGTCATTACATGACATAAGCACTTTGTTAAAGTAAAAGTACTAGATATTATTCTAAACCAAGCACTATTTCACTTCTTTCAATAACAACCAAGGCCAAAACACATCTTTCTCTCCCATTTCTTCTTCCATTCGGCCCATGCTCTAAAGGAAAGACATAGAAATTCAAAATCAAAGCTACACTCCACCAAAAATTGTAAGGTTTGTTTCTATGGATCCTATATTTCATAACTAAAACATCCTATGAGTTTAAGCTATAGAATCCATGGATAGCTTATCCAAATAAATCATCAAAGGTGAGGATGAATAGTAACCATCAAGAACTAATCTTGTTTTTCTAATGTTTTCTTGAAGATCAAAGCATATCAAGGCTATCATTCTGACACCAAGGAAGGTATAACCTCTACAAACCCTAGCTCGACTTTAAGTTTTGAACGAGTTTTCAAGATGTTTTGATGATTGTTAATGGATGAAAAAGGATTAGCATGTTTAAGATCATGTTTATCAAAGTAAAGTAATGATTATTGTTGTGGGATGATCCATGAATGGTACTTGTTATAAGTGGTTGATCTTGAGAGGTTTTGACTACTATGCATCGTAAAAGTTGTGATCTTGAGTCATTGTTGATTTGGTGATGTTTTGGTATAGTTACGATTTTGGAAATCATGTAAACATAGCCGACGTAATGCCCGATTTTCTAACACCCCTTTTTGTGTGTAAATTTTGGCTCGAAATTCCCACTTCCAAACTTCACTACTACCATGAATGGCTAGATTATTGTTTAATCTTTGTTTTGATATAAAGATCGTATGAAATGGATTTACAGTTTATGAGAAACCGTCATTTTAATAATCGGCGTTTCGCGGAATCACCCCTTACCTTATAATCAATTTTGCGGATAATTTTAAGGGCTGAAAAATAATTTTTGGATCATGAAACTTTTAAGTAAAGTGGTAAAGGCATTTAGTAAGGCCCTCGCGAAGGTTTCGTGTTAAAAAGATTATTTTTTGATTTTATAAAAATGATAGAGCCGGGGGTGCGCAAGCGAAAATGTTAAGTAATAGCTTGAAAATGAACTTTAGCTTATGTAAGAGTTAAAGACTTAGTTTTCATCAACGGTCAATGATTAATCCCGAGTAATGTTATTGTTTATAGATTATCGCGCCGACCCGAGACCCGCTATCACCTAAGCACTATCAGGCAAGTATGCAAACCTAAACTATTGTTGTTGTTATTAAAATGCTTTATGATTATACAATGCAATACAAATGCATGCATTATTTGAAATCTTATTTTCTTCAATATTCGAAGCATGATTTATATGTTAGGCTTATTAGCTAATAATACCTACGATAGCTATAAGCTGGATTTTTACAAATACCCTTAAGCATAGGGCCTATGATATGAACAATTTATGAACCGGGAGACGATGTTCCCAAAAATGTTATACGTAGTTTTCAACAGTGAATGCTCGAATAAAGTTTATCCAAGAGTATTATTATAAAGTGAATATTTATTTTAAGTATTCATTAAGATTTTGTTTTTGAACAAGTATCGTTATTTATCAAGTGAATATTATTTTGAATATTTATTAAAAGATGTTTACTCACAAAAGTTTATGATAATTGTTCCATGTGTATTACTTTCAAATATCCATTTAAGGATGTAAATTCCAATTATTTTATTCAAAGATATTCTTTAATAAATAGTTATTTAAAGAATATCATTTAAAAACTCATCAACTATTTCTAATAAGATTAAAATTGATTTAAAAATCATCTTTGACCTTCTACATTTTTGAAGAATATTTTCGAACCTCATCAAAGTTATTTTAAAAGTAAAGAGATGATCCCAAACCTTGTTTCAAATTAAATCTTCTATACGGAGGCGATTTGAATACTCGCTCAAAAAGATGGGAAGTCCTATTCAACGAGTTGTTTAATAATTCGCAACGTAGTTGCTGAAAGACAAGAAAAAAGAGTTTTTATTACTTACCCAATAATCGGGAAGGAAGTCGCGGGACAAGTTTGATTCATTAACCAGCATGACTTGGGAAATATTGGTGAATTCCCCTTTCCAAGCTGATACAACTTCTTTGTGGAGTCCAATTAACAAGTTTATACTTTGGGAAAGCGAGACGAACTTTACGTTTCAGAGTCATGGATCCTATTCGAACTAGGAGTAGCGTAAGAGGCCGAGTCACGCCGGTCCAACATTATTTTATTTTATTTTGGTCCTAATATGACCAGGAAGTTCCGGGGTACGGTTCATTCCTTAGTAGATTCAGCATTCAGTCGATAAATAAATCTGATTGTTCTCCCCTACATGTTGGTATAATAGGGTAGTATGAACGCGACTGATCATCATGGGTTGTACTACCTGGCGCGATGACACTCCAATAATTAGTTCATCATCTAGGTTGGATATTTTCAGCAACTCTATCTAGGGCACCCCCGATAGGAAAGGCTTCGGCTGTGCGACAAATGAGGGTTGGCAGGGTCAAACATTCAAAATGACATAACAAGAAGTCTCATTGATTTACAAAAGAAAAGATATGTTATGATTTATTTTGTAACAGTTATTTAAGTGTTACAAAAGTGAAATGATGATAATGCTTTTATAAGAAAAAATTTATTAAAGATATGAAAGACAAAGTTGGATATATTAAATCACCTAGTATCACTAATTTATGACGTACATTCGAACTCTTTTCATATTTTACTTAATAGAGGTTTTCAGTAATTATGAAAAGATTATATGTTGAAGTACCTAGTAACTTCATCTTTTAAACCCTATTAAAACTATGTTCATATTATGCATAACAAAGGTTTTTACAGGTATTATGAAAATGGCATTATACATTACCAATCAGTTATATATTCTTGTGGGCTGTATTACTCACTCTTGCTTTATTTTATTTATCACATAACAACAGTTAGGCAAGATGGCCAGACTCAAGCATACCCTACGCAAGTCCGTGGGAAACGCCCCTTGACTACCCGCTGATATCGTAGCCACCATTGCTGCAGAGTTAGAAGCTACCCTTAGGCTAGACTTTCAGCTTTTGG
Organism: Anethum foeniculum; assembly: GCA_003724115.2. NCBI lineage: Eukaryota > Viridiplantae > Streptophyta > Magnoliopsida > Apiales > Apiaceae > Anethum > Anethum foeniculum. Next base: position 31,081 of record PHNY01088479.1, read on the forward strand.
TATCAAACTTATTTATAATTATGACTTGTGTAATATAATGGCAAGGAATGTGTAAACTTATTATTAATCCTTTTGGGTCTGTAATAACTTTTAATTTGTGGATCATATGACTTGATACTTATTTTAATTTCATCTATGGAACTATAGCTGGTTGTGGTGTGTATATTATTGTGGGGTCACAGCATGTAGTTATTTATTATGATTCAAGTTAAGTACTGATATTGGAATTAAAGACCGGGACAACTAGGATCCCCGACCCTAGATCTGGGAGTGTTACAATCGAAATATGTTGCTAAAGCATTAAAGTGTTCTTATATTGTTCTAGTTATGCAAAAGTCCCAAAAATAATAATGATGACATGGCAGGTGGTCCACCAAGTGGGGCCTACTACTGCTGATGTGGTAGAGGTGCGGCCCAGAACAACTGACCCCTCTCACAGGTGGGGCCCACTTGTGGGGCACACAACTGCTGACGTTGCAGATGGGACCCACATTTGGGCCCCACAACTTCTTACGAGGTAGAGGTGGGGCCCACATGTGGGGCCAACAAATGTTTACGTGGAAGGTGGGATCCCCATTTACTGACGTGGCACTAGTGGGGTCCACCCTATGGGCCCCACACTGTGCAGGGACCACATTTTACATTCTTGTATACCTATACCAATATTTATAATTGTGGACGATGGGTACCTATAAAGTTGCTTTATATTTCTTTTACAACAACAATACATATTGCTCTAGAGTAGACAAGGTGTTGCCTTTGGGATCTACGGCAAAGCTGTAAAAATTAACAAGCGAAAAATGTTGCCTTAGAAAATTATGGGCCTAAAACAACATTATTTAAGCATTTTATAACATATTTCAAGGGTTGCCTTAGGCCATCTATGGCATAGCATTTAGTGCTTTAGACATCAATTTTTTCCAGTTTAGTGATGTGCTAAATCAAAATTTTTTAACATATTCCTCTTGTATACACTTGATTCCCACCAATAATGGTGTGTTAAAACTTGAAACAATCCAGGTAAAGCAAACAATTCAATTGTGCAAGTAAATCAAATATCCGCACTAAGCGGACACCAAGTAATACCATATATACGTGTTCCTTCTAATAAAACATAATAAACCACCAATACATATATTCAATAACACAGCTAACGTTGACATCCATGTCAATGACGACAAATGATTCACGTCATGAAATACTAGTCTACATAGTTAAGTTGATCATCTGGATTATACCAAAATACCTATGGCCATTGGTTTGATCAAGTTCTATATACATACTTAAACACGAATTCAACAAAACAACAGTTTCTTGTTACTAATTAACTGTGATCCTCGATACATCGGAGAGCCTCAATCCGCACCTCATCAAGCTGTTCCTTGGTGTACGACTTCCTATTCTTGGTCATCCACTATAAAAGTGCATACAATGCAATATCAAAATTATATAACATGTGATAAATAACTAATAATATTTTCCCAAATTAAGCAGATACATTCAAACAGATTCTGAGCACATGGAAGTACACCTTCGTCGCGAACATTAATTCCTTATCCTCGATGATATCCTTCACATAGCGCATGACAACATACCCGCATTCATGACCTCCAAGTTTCTTGGGAGATCCATATTTAAATGATAGTCTTACATTTGTTACAAAAAACAGTAGGCATAAATTTAAACATGTGTAACATATTGAAAAAAAATACATAAAGCCTTACAATGAGATTTTTAACTTTGGGTACTTTGCTTCCCCTCCCTGTTTCAACATTGAAAGTTTTCACCGCGCTGCATAAGGAATGGTTGAATTATTGTGAAACCTAAAAAAGCATCCTTATACAAAATTTGTCATACAAAAAATATCATCTTATTAAAGATTTTTCCAGGTCTACGAACTATTCCGGAAGCGACAGTGGATTTATAAACTATTTAGTTTATAAACAATCCCAGATGATAATCAAGGTATATATACAATCCAATTAAGATTCATAATCAATGAATTTGATTATGTTAAAATCCAGAAATCACACTTACTTGTGATTCTGTGGCATGAAGAATATGCAATCAAAATTACATTCCCGCAGCCGTTTAACAACATAAGGTTCAAAAGCAGCATTGATTTTGTATGTGGCTACCGGTTCAAAAATCAAATCAAATCTCTCTATTTCTTCACTCTCACGAAATGTATTATGAAAGTTCTAAAAGTAATCATTATCATCATCATCTAACTTCAATTCTTTAGCAGTTCAAGTTTTTTTCTTGCTTTCTTTTACAGCCTCTTTATTCTGTGGGTCAAAACTTGCTTTGTCAAAGAACATTAGCGAGTAATTTTTGGATGTTAAAGCAATAAATGCCTTCAACTCTGTCATTTCTAACTTCATTTTCTCAAACTCCTCCGACATCAATCGGTCACTAGCAATTAACTCAGATTTAGTTATTCGAATCATCCTCTATTTTGGCAAATTGAAGTATACTGATGGGGTAACAAATCCTCCAACTCTACAAACTCTACGTGAATGCTCAGGAGTTTGTAATGTAGTAATCAAGATACTATCACTTCCAAAGGGCTTAAATTCACCCTTTTCCTTTTGTTCCAGTAGCATATCCTATCATGAAGATTATTTATTAAGAAAAAAGCTATATTTTATTGTGATTTAATTAAATATCCTACAAACATAAGCTTACAATTCTATTGTTAATCTCTTTTTTGGTGAGGATCTACCATCATATCCTTTCACTTAGCAGCCTTTTTCCAAAAAATTGCACGACCCACTTGATCTCCCTTTCAACAACCCTTTCTTTATCTCTTTAAAAATAAGAAAAATTTAAACTAGGGTGTGGATATAAAATTTGAAGCATTTTGGAAATGTATCATATAAAAAACATTAAATAGTTTATAAAAATTATATATTCTTATTTCTTCTTCCTTTAATCCATTATACCCCTTCCTTGACATGGGATGTAGATATATCATCTTTTTTCACTCTTTCACTCTGTGTCTTATTTAATTTCTGCATCCAAAATATTTTTTAATTAATAAAAAATATAATTTCTAAGAAAATCTACTTAAGAATGAAATAGTCTATGCCGCTATTTAATTAAGCTATTTAATTAAGCACTTAGAGTCATAATTAAAGTGACTTCAAAATAGAAAATTAATGCATATATACCTTCCGGTTCTCGGAATTCCTTCATGCAACAAACTTTTTCCAAGTCTCTCTTCCCACAAAGACATACTGCTTGGAGGCTTGGCCAATTTCTTTTTCTGTCCAAGAAACGGCATAATAAAATCGGTTATCAAAGTATTTTTAAATTTCCTTCATTTTACGCCGGCAAACGTTAGCACTATCTTTCAATTTCAGGAAAAACTTTGATGTGTTCTGAAAAGAAAAAAACACTCATCATTGATCCACAACATTTTATTTATAAAACCTCAATCTCAGAATTTTATAAATATTACTTAGATATCAAGCCATAACTTTTCTTTTAATTCAATAGGCACACTCGGCCAGTTTGGAATGTTAATGGGAACCATTGACCTAGATATCCTTCTTATATACGACTGCAATTTGTGCCTACCATTACCATTTGGAACTCCAAGTTCATCATATGTAACTTTCATCTTCTTTTCTAGAGCCTTCTTGATCACTACTTTATACATCGCACAAATACTCGGAGGCCCTCCAAACTTTATTTTTACATTTTGAGTAGTATAGACAGTGGCTTGTGCTTATTTTGAGTTAGTAGGTTCACATGCTTTTACCTCGTCCATCTTGAGAGGTTTTAGAGATTTTGGAAAATTTGATTGTGGAGCTTCTGACATTTCGACATCCAACTGTAACTTGTCATGATTGTTTTCTTTGAATTCTCCTTTCTTACTAGCTTTTTGTTTCTTTGGTGCCATCTATCTTGTTAATTGAAGCTTTAAATTACAACATTAAATCATTAATTTGGAATGTGCGAGATATAAAACAATGTGCAAGATATAACTAAATTCATAATAAATATATCAACCAATGTGCTACAAGTTACTAGCGAACTGAAAACTAAAAAAGTAAAAGTAAACCAAATAAATCACTACATGAGGACAATTAGCATACTTTAAATGAAAATATGTGTAACGGAATCTGCATAACTAGCGTAATATATAGTAGAGCAACAAGCTGACATGAAATTTAAAATAGAAAGTCAAGCCTATAATCACGCCATATTTTGATAAATTTTCACCCAAATCCCCTTACATTCTTGTTAGGTCCAAACAGTACATACAGAGGGGTGAATGTATGTTCTTCATTTTTCCAAAAATAATTGTTGCCGAATAAAATGAAACGAACAAACAAATGAGCTTCGGGGAATAATTCTTTTATTAAGAAATTAAAACTTGAAAGGGGTGCTTACAAACTTTGGCAAATAATCAAAACTTCAAATAGCTAAACACAACTATAAAGATGCTATCAATACATGTGTTTATCTATCACTCTAAAAAGCTATACAACTTATCATATGATTTAACAATGAGAATAAAGCTGTAAAACTAATGAGTGTATCAGATTCATAAGGCTTTATGGTGGGTGTAAATTTCAGCAGCACTTCTTTTTATAAATTGAATGATTTGAAATATCAGTATTCAATTCTCCAGAGCTTCGTTAAGTGTAGATGAATAGTTCATAATCTCCAGAGACGTGGCTTCATATTATCCAAGTAGTTGAATTGTAGTTGGTGGTGACTTGTCTTTTTCTTGAGTAGAAGTCGACTTGTTAGTAGGAGTGAATAGCTTTTATGACTTAGAGAATTCGTGCAGGCTTTCTAGTAATCGACCAGAACTTCACAGTACAACAACACTTAGTATTACTTGATAAAATCCTCCAGGTTTCGACAGGATAGTATGGTGTAAAGCCTTAGAATTCTCTGCAGGAGTCGACTGAGTGGATACACCTAGGGTTTGACAGAGCAGCTACCAGGAAGTCGACAGCAGCTGTTTGTAAGCTGTCGACACATAACATTTAACCACTTGTGCCTTGGTAGCTGATAGCATCTCATTACGAGGCTGAAGTCCACTCCTGCAGGTGGTCGACTTCTGCACGACAGACTCCTCTTCATGCACTAGAAGTCGACAAGACCTCAGCTAGGTCTTTGCAGCACACACACGGGTATGCAGGAGTCGACACAAATAAATGTGCAACATCTGCACTTAGCTTACTCTGCCTGTTCCCTGTAGAAGTCGACCAACAGCAGCAGGTTGTATGGGTCGACAGTCTGCAGATTGTATGGCCTGACTGCGGTAGAGATGGACAGCTTCCCTGAGTACCGCTAGGAGTCGACTGTGCGTGTGTATTTCCTTGATCAAAACTGATACTGAATTCCAATGCCCTAGTATAGCAGTACATGTGTGTATGTACAAATAAATACACCTAGGGTTTTGCTTTACAAAGAGTAAGTAATTTAAATAAATAAACTTATTCTTTTTTTTGACGAACAAGCAAGAGATTTATTAAAACATAAGAACACAGCCTGAACAAATCTCCGAACTTTCAACTACAATCTCATTGTGAAACAAAGAACATGCTAAACCAATAGCCAATTTGTTTTCCTATTGTTTACACATAGAATATTTAAATTCTTCAATATAAAAAGGATTACAATGACATCAATCCAACCTACACCGGTTGTGAAACTAGTGGCATTACAATTGACCTTCATATAAGTGTCATCTGTATCTCAATGTTTAAAACTATGAGTTAGATATTGGAGTAACAAATACTCCCAAAATATGAACAATTTTTTGTTCTGAAAGGTGGGTTTTTGCGATATAACTCAATAAATAAACTAATTTAAAATTATATAATAAACTTATTTAAAGTTTATAATATAATTCAATTTAAGTTTATAAAATAAATTAGAAAAGTTTATAAAATAAATTACTTTAAAGTTTATACAATAAACTTATAACTCTTTATAAAATAAACTTTTATTTAAAAGTTTATAAAATAAATAAGTTAAAGTTTAAAATTAAACTTTAATTTAAAAGATAAACCTTAGCCAAGACATATTGTGCATGGAACATGGTCAAACTGCAGTTAGGTACCGTGAACTTTTCTCATTTGCATTTAAGCCGCTAAACTTTCCAGAGCTGCATTTTTAGGATCAACTTATAAAATAATTTCACTTTAGCCCTTCCATGATTACACCTCCTCACTAAACAATTTTCCTTAACAATAATATTTAGTTTCCCTTCACGGATCACTTACGCCTAGTGCAATTAGTCTGGTTCACAAACGACTAGTTCCACTCTCACGCTTTCATATTATTAGCAATCAAAACACTATTAAGTCTTCTACCATATCCAAACAACCTCACAAAAATCCTTTAGGTCTTCACACTGATTCTGAGAACTGCTTAAAATGCCTACAACCTTATTTCTCCGTTGCTTGACAATATTAATGAATTTCATTCGGATTTCTGTTGACGACTTCTTCACTACACTTCGAACCATATATATACCAAATCTTCCATTTGTACTGATTTCAGTGAAACATAGTATTATTTCCAAGTCCTTGTTCTATGTTGAGTTATCCAAACCAGTATTGTTGAGATAATAAATTCTGCTTCAATTCTACTCAACAATTCTCTATTTGATTTCTAACACTATAGTCTTACTACTATTTATGACATCATTGACAGGGATTTCCGAGCAGAATGGTGGATTTTGTAAGGTAGTATCTTCTAGATCATCATCGTAGTACAGCTCCTGATAGTCTCGAGTCGTGGATGTTAGTGCAATGGACTAGTTGGCATCAACAGGATCTTCAATATAAAATACTTGTGTGACTTGTTCAATGGACACATATTAATCCTTCTTGTGACCATGTCGATTCATGTCCACAAGCGTGAAGCCAAGGTCATCAACTTTGATATCTTTATCATTCTCAGCCCATTTACACAAGAATAGAGGGACTTTGAATGCACGGTAGTCCAACTTCCATATTTCTTCTATGACCTCATAAAAGGTCATATCACTCTCCACGGGATTTAAATTCTTAGTACTTGCAATTTGCACCGTCCTAGCGATTAAAGACACACCACTATTTTGAACAACCTCAAATTATCCCATTGTTTCACTAAGTATCGAGCCCCATTGACTAAATACCTTTCATAAGTTAAAATAGAAAATGATGGTTTAGTTGCAAGCCATCTTATTGTGTCTGAAACACCAGCAGCATTCTCCATTATTTCAGTACTGACCTGCATAAATAATTGTAAACATATCAATACAACGTATATATATTCCACGTAACCACAATTAATATTATACACAATAGAAGTAAGTATAAAAAGGCATGTATAAAAAATAAATTAATGTATGCATACTTTTTGTTCAAACCAATGAGCAAAGTGGCGATTGTGCTCTGTCACCAGCCATTGAGCACTTTTGTTTTTCCCACAGTAAAGTCTTTCTAGAAGCTCTTTATGCATCCTAGATTCATGCATAGAATAGTTACATTTAGAATAAATAATAACTTGCTAAATAAAGGATTGTTATTGGATGAAAATTGAATAAAAATACTTACACAACATAGGGATCCACTTCACCATTGTTAAGGAGGACATGGAGATGCGCCTCATCTCGTTCTTTTGCTTCTAGTGATTTCATTTTCTCGGTAGATAAAGGACCAGAAACTTTGTCTTGGTTATTCAGAAAACCAGCAGTCATGGAACTCTCCTTGATGTACTCTGTGCAGAATTCAATAGATTCTTCACCTAAATAACTTTCTTCTATACAACGTTCAGGGTAGAAACAATTTCGTACGTAACCCTTCAACACCTTATTGAACCGTTCAAATGGAAACATCCATCTAAAAAATATTGGTGTTCATAAACATAATTCCCTAATCAAGTGGACCTTGAGATGTATCATTACATCCAAAAATAAGGGAGGAAATATATTTTCGAGCTCACGCAAGGTCAATACCACTTTGGCCCATAAAGAGTTAAATAAGAAGCATAATCTGAATATACTAACCTTAATAAGCTTAGGAAGAACATAACGAATAGCAACAGGAAGTAATTGTTCGAGGAGGCTGTGGCAATCATAGGATTTCGGCCCAAATAATTTCAGTTCTTCCATAGAAACACAATTTCTTATATTTGATGCATGTCCATAGGGTAGTTTCATGGATGAGAGTGACTTTAACAACTTTTTCTTTTCTATCTTTGAAAAAATAAAAGCGGAAGGGGCAAGTAAGTTTTCTTTTCTCGACATGCTAACATCGAGATAATGATGGACATAGTGAAACTTCCAATACTCCCACTAAAAAAAAACTGATTTTTTTCCATGCATAGATCACCTTTTATTTTGTTCTATTAACACTTCTTCTCCAAAAAGGGGCATAGGCACAGATGTGAACTCTTCTTCCCAATTAAAAGCTGTCATCTGCCTTCTATATGGATAGTGATGATCCCAATAGCGACAATGTCCTTGGTAACACATTTTCTTCTTATGTTTTAAATGCTTAGCTATAGTATTATCACAAAAAATTGGACAACACTTATAACCCTTATTGATGCAGCCTGGCAGATTTCCATAAGTGGGAAAATTGTTTATCGTCCACATCAAAACCGCCCGTAAAATGAAGAAAGATTTATTATATGCATCATATACATTTGGCCCACCTTTATCCCATAACTTATTTAAATCATCAAGTAATTGTTGTAAATATATGTCAATATGATTACCTAGTTTTTGGGGACCAGATACTGAAATTACAAATATTTTTAGCATCAGAAACTTTCTTTTCCTGCACAACCAGGGAAAGATATTGTATATCGCTAATATTACGGGCTAATAACTATACCTAGTGGTTAGGTCATTATTATGTGGATTTGTACCATCTGCCGCTAATTCTAAGCGCATGTTTCTTGACTCAATAGCACTTGTAGGCCACCTATAATTGATATTTCTCCAAGAAGGAGAGTCAGGTGGATGACGCATATATTCTCATCTTGAGTTCGCTTGTCTGCACGCCAAGTCAATAATTTAACGATTGAACTGGGAATGATGGGAAAATACCACACTACTTTTGCCGGGACATTAACCCTCACCTTACCATCCTTGGTGATTTTCCATCGGGATAAAGTATAGTTGGGACATTTAGAGGCATCAAGGTTAACACCCTTGTATGATATGTAGTCATTCGGACATGCATGATATTTTATATATTCAATTCCTAAATCAGAGAGTATTTTTTTGGCTTCATATGCATTAGCAGGAAACATATGATCATTAGGAAGCATTGATCCCACACAAGATAAAAGTTCAGTGAATGCACTATCACTAATGGCAAATCTAGCTTTCCAATTATGCAATTTCAACATTGCCTCTAACTTACTCAACTATTGTTAGGTCCCAAAGTATTGTAGAAGGGGGCGTTGAATACAATACTCACAATTATTTCGATTTCTTTTCGAGTTCTTCATTTAGTTACGTAATCGAAATAACACAAACAAGTTCGAGGAATATATCGTTGTATTAATATAAACCTTGAGTTTTCCACACTCTAATCAAGAATGATTAGCTACAATAAATTCATAGAGCTTTAGAAAATAAATCGCCTTCAATGGAGCTCTCGTATTTGCAGTTGGCAGCTGAAGAAGATAACCAACAGAAATGAATTGTTTCTGCTTCTATTTAGTGTAGACTTTGTCAAATTAGTTATGTGGCTTAATTGTAGCCATGTTAATTAATGTGCTGCACAAATCATGGAAAACGCAAAGGCAATTGGTGGTGTCAAGAGTGAATTATCACTTAGCCAAATATTATATCATGCAGGTGGCACCAAGAGTAGGTTTTGACTTAGCCAAATTCATAGAAATGCAGGTGGCGCCAAGAGTAAGGATTGGTGGTGGCGCCTACTCTCATTTCAATATGACTTAGTCATATTTGGCTTCAATCCTTGGTGGCGCCAAGGATGAGAACTAGGTTGCACCTAGAGTGTTATGACTTAGTGAATTTCAAGTCTAACATCTAGGTGGCGCCTAGAGTGATCATTCTTTGATCAAGTGGCGCCTACAAGGTGATTGCATGACTTAGAGAAATTCTTGACTTGTTTCAAATTTAATCCATTCCTCTACAGCACTTGATTCACTCTTTTCTGTATTAACTTGATTTCTTCTAAATGATCAAGTAAACTCTTTTCTGATATATTGACGCTTAGTGCACTGGTCTGGTTCACAAACGACTAATACTGAATTGAATTCCCTTGATCGCTTTACAATTCTTAGTTGATATTGCCTGTAAGTAATTCCATGCTTCATCCACTGAAATCCTGTGATCTTCAATACTTGAATCAACATACTTCCCTGTGACTAAAGGTCTTTTGATCTTTATTTCTTCACGAAGGATTGAACATGTTAATGAACTTCTTTCTGTGATTCTGTTACGGACTTCAATCTTTAGGATCATGTTTTGATTCTTTATATATATCCTGTCTTCAACATTCAGGATTCCTGTGCTTCATAGGTTTAATATTATTTGTCTGTTTCCTATCCTAGTTGAGTTATCTTACCTCTGTTATAAATTACGTTACATTATGCTTTACAATCTCCCCCTATTTGATTGTTAGAGTTCGACAAGCAAATCCCTAGAGGATAACTCAACTGACAAATAAGAAAAAGCAAAGTACTGAAAGCAGGAAATA
>PHNY01088528.1:300-11488 GCA_003724115.2 Anethum foeniculum
ATTTTGCTACTCTCTATATAATATCTCTTGTGGCTGATTTTTAAGGTTAAGACTTTATTAAAAACCCTAGCCACCAAGAGAGAAGATGGAGAGAGAGACAGAAGAAACGATCTTTGTGCTAATACACATCCGATCCTTGAGTTCAAGCATTCGTGTGGATACCGATAGAGCGTAGATCGCGAGAGCGGGATGCGTGGTGATTGAACAAGCTTTGGATCTCCATTATTCTTTCATTAATGAATTGTTAAAGCTTCTTAAGGTAAACAATCTGATCTACGAATTAAATATCTGTTTTTCTCATGGATCCTGTGTTTGGGTTTCGTTAATTCTGATTTTTACGATTTTAATTTACATTTTCCGCTGTGCTTGATGCCTCGAAACCCAACACTTTGTTGGTTATCCATTGTCAACAAAAGGTTTCAGAGTTTACAACTTGAGAACAAGGGTGATCATGGAATCAATTCATGTGTCTTTTGATGATAAGAAAATTACAGGTCTAGAAGATGTTGATGATCATGATCAACCGAGATTTGAAAATGAAGTACCATATGCTGAACAGTTAAATCTTGACAATTCTGCAAATTCTGAGAGTGCAAATACTGATATTCCATCAGACTCTAATGAACCATTATTCACTAATGGTAATTAAAATTCAAATAATGAAGCACATGTTGAGGGGGAGCAACATGATCTTTCTCAAGAGTCTATTTTAGCTGAAGAAACATCAGAAGATAGTTCATCAAATACTGATTCCTCAAATACTGATGCAACAAATTCTGATAATAATAGAAGCACTGTTTCAGGGGGAACATCAGAAAATACTGAAGGTACTATTGAAAATCAACAAGGAGACACTATGGATCATGGAGAATCTTCCAGTTCTAGAAGCCAATTTCCTAAAGCTAGGAAATGGACAAAGTCACATACACCTGACTTAATTATTGGAGATCCTAATAAAGGTGTACATACTAGAAGAACTGAAAATGAGTGTCTCTATCATTCTTTTCTATCTCTGAATGAACCTAAGAAAGTGGATGAAGCTCTTCAAGATGCTGACTGGGTCATAGCAATGCAAGAGGAGCTAAATGAATTTGAAAGAAACAAAGAATGGACACTGGTGCCAAGACTAAAGAACAGATCCATTGTAGGAACTAAGTGGGTATTTAGAAACAAAACTGATAGTGAGGGCATTGTTACAAGGAATAAAGCAAGGCTAGTTAAAGGGGTATTCTCAGCAAGAAGGAATTGATTATGATGAGACATTTGCTCCCGTTGCAAGACTAGAGGCCATAAGAATCTTTTTGGCCTATGCTGCTCACATGAAGTTTAAAGTCTTTCAAATGGATGTGAAAAGTGCTTTTCTTAATGGTGAACTTAAAGAGGAAGTTTATGTTCAACAACCTCCCGGGTTTATTGATCCCAAGTATCCAAATCATGTCTACAGATTGGATAAAGCACTCTATGGACTAAAACAAGCTCCAAGAGCATGGTACGAAACACTTGCTCAGTTTTTACTGGAAAGTGGTTTTAAAAGAGGTACAATAGATAAAACACTCTTTTATCTAAATCATGGTAGGGAAGTGTTATTAGTCCAAATATATGTTGATGATATCATTTTTGGTTCTACTAATGACAAATTTTGTCAGAAGTTTTGTAAGCTTATGCAGTTACTATATCAAATGAGTATGATGGGGGAAATGAGTTATTTTCTGGGATTACAAGTCAAACAGACTGATGAAGACATCTTTATTAATCAAGCCAAATATACCAGAAATTTGCTTAAAAGGTTTGGAATGCAAGATAGCTCAACTGCTAATACTTCAATGGCCACAGCCACAAAACTGGACTTAAACACTGGAGCATCAGTAGATATAACCAGTTACAAGGGGATGATTGGCTTACTACTCTATCTTACTGCAAGTAGACCAGATATCATGTATGCTACCTGTCTCTGTGCAAGGTTTCAAGCTGATCCAGGGGAACCTCGCCTAATAGCTGTGAAAAGAATTTTCAAGTATCTCAAAGGAACTATGAAACTGGGATTATGGTACCCTAGAGACTCTGACTTTAAGCTAATAGGTTACTCAGATGCTGATTTTGCAGGATGTAAAATTAACAGGAAAAACACAAGTGGAAGCTACCAATTTCTTGGAGGTAGATTGGTTTCTTGGTTTAGCAAGAAACAAAACTCAATTTCTACTTCCACTGCAGAAGCTGAATACATTGTTGCAGGAAGCTGTTGTGCTCAGATTCTTTGGATGAAGAATCAATTGTTGGATTATGGGTAAGAATATTCTAAAATTCCTATATATTGTGATAATCAAAGTGTTATTGCAATGACAGGAAATCCAGTTCAACACTCAATGACAAAGCACATCAGCATTAGATATCATTTCATTAGATAACATGTAATGGAAGGGACAGTGAAATTGCATTTTGTGCCTACAAACCAACAGTTAACAGACATATTCACTAAACCACTAAGTGAAGTTACTTTTACAAGATTGGTGAATAAATTGGGAATGATAACTGGTCACTTCTCAAACACTGAAGAATAACTGCAAAGGTCTAAGGCAAATCAAACTCAGAGTTGGTATTTTCGTTAAAGTATTTATGAAATTATATTAAATAATGATACCATGTTAGTAACTCTTGTTTCTTAAACTCTGAAGTTTTTGATATATCATAGTTTGTAAACCCTGATATGAGTCAACAGTCAAATACTGATAGTCATCAGACTTTAATTTAATTCAGTATTTGAAATTATTTATCTTTTTAAAGATGAATAATGTAATCATTTAATGTTGGACAGCTCATTAAACGTGTTAGATTGGTAATCGAACAAACGGTTCATATGTTGTGTGAAGAAATGTACAGTCAGTTTGTTTAACTGTGCACGTTTAATTATTACATTTTTATCAGTTCCACTAATTATGTAACAGCCGTTCAAAAGCTGACAACTATCCAGCCCATGTGCCCATGTTCAGTAATGGTAAGAGAGAGGTAAATAAAAGTATTTTTTATTTTCACTTCACTTTTACATTATTCTGTATCTATTCTCTCTCTCTCTCTCTCTCTCTCTCTCTCTCTCTCTCTCTCTCTCTCTCTCTATTCTTTATTCAAATTTTCTAAACTCTGAAACCCTAGATCTCAATTTTCTTCAATTCAACAAATCAATGGCAACCAAGGCTTTCGTTTTCAATGGGGCAGAGTTTGTCACCAACAATTATGCAGCCATCCTCGATAATGATGGAATAGACTCTGATTTCCATCTTTTTCAAGATTTTCTAAAATTGAGTGAGGTGGGTTTTCCTCTTACAAGCCCACCAATAATTTCTGGAAGGCAAGTTCTTGAGTTCTGGAGAACTGCTACTTTTGATGATGGTGGTGAAAATGGCACACCAAGTATCATGTTCTCCCATGGTGATGAGGAAAAGGTTGTCACACCTTAAACCGTTAGAGCTGCTCTTCATCTACCCAATCATGATGGGTATACAATATTTACTGGTGATACAGCTATGAGAAATCTATTTACTCTGATTGGATATGAAGGGTCCTTGGCCAAGTTGTGCCAATTGAAAAGGCCAGGTCTCCGAAAGGAATGGAATTTCTTCTTTGATTGCATCACTAGGACCTTCTCCAACAAGTGCACAAAGTTTGATGAACTTCCTCAAATGACACAACAGATTGGATATTCCTTAATCTATGACTTCCATTATGATTTTGGTAATGTATTATTGAAATTCATAGGTGATAGGTTAACTGCTGATAGGGATACTGTTTACTATACTAGATTCTGTCAGCTTATCTTTTTATACTGTTTTGCTAATGTAGAAATTTTAACTGCTGATAGAATAGATAGTTTTAAATTGAATAAAAGGGCTTTCAAAGACCTTATTTCCAAGGATAGTAAGAAGGCCTCAGTGCCTCCATTTAGAGTACATGCACAGGTCAAGCAAGTGCTTCTTGCAGCTATGCCTACTGTTTATGGTGTGCAGAATGTACAAGGAGGTATGTTGCAGGCAGCCACAGGGGAACCTCCTATAACTAACCCCAGCTCAACCACCCGAACACCACAAAAACATTCCACCTAAGGTGCCTCCCAAAAGGCATCTGTTGTAAAATCAAAGAAGTCAGCAAAGTCTAATGCTTTACAGCATGCAGGACCAAGGACTTCTCACCAACCCCTAAACACTGATAGGGCAAAGGGGTTACAAGGTGGAAATCAGGGAACTTAGCCAAACAGAAAACTGATAGATGAAGACGCTGATGAAGAAGACAATGTTGTCTTGTCTTCAAGGTTTAAGAAGTAAAAGCTGATGAAGAGGAAGCAGCTGGTGGTCATCCTGAACAAAGTTCATCTCAGGTGTAGGACACCAAGAGAAAAAGATTGTTCAAGACAACTGAACTTGAGAAGAAAAAAGCTGCAGACATGGTGCCAAATACTGATATTTCTCCACCTGAGAAGAGGTGTAAGACAAGGAGCACCATGTCTGAAATTGAAAGAGCAAGGGAAATGAGGGTTTTCAAACCTCACCATTATCAGCAAGGATCAGGCCCACAAGAACCTGCATCTCAATGTGATGCAGCAGCCAACATTGATCCTGTTCCACAAGAACCTTCTGCTCAAAGGGCTGAAGAAAACATTGCTCCAGATGTTGATATTGGCAACTTAAACTCTGATGCTGACATCCAGACAACAAAACTCAAAGCCAAGCTGAAAAAGAAGGTTGCTGGAGTCAGGCTTTTTGAAATTCCTGAGGACTCTAACTCTTCAGATGTGGAAGGGGAGCCACAAGAACCTACATGTCAAAGGGATGTAGTACTTCCACAACTTCCAGTCACACAAGAACCTTTGCCTGCTAAAGGTGAAGCAGATAACTTGAAGACTTCTGCATTTGTGCTAGACACAACAGGCAAAGTCCATGCTGCTGTGGAGGGAGCTAAAACAATTCAAGTAAATGAAGCTATAGCAGTTCCTCCAGTCTCAGTACTTGCAGAAGAGGAACCTCTTCCAGAATAAACTCAAGGTATAAACTCTTATCACTTATCAGCTTTTACATATATTGATATAATAGTATCAGACTTTATCTGTTTTACTTCTATTCTCTTAAATACTGATGGATGATCATGATCAGTCCACTATGTGGGTACCCCTGTTCATGTGACAACAGTCCACTCTTCTCAGCCACCTCTTATATCTGTAGGACATTATATTTTGAGTTTTTCTGTGAGTTTGTGAGAAAAGATTAAGTGAAAAACAGAATTTTAAAGAGAGGCAGCTCCTGACCTGGCAAAAGGAGAGGTAGATGAGAGAATGAGTTTAGTAGCTCAAGTGAGTAAACTCTGACTATTAAAAGTCATGAGCTGAGAGAAGTGAGGAGTGGTGAGATCACTTTTAAAAGAATATAGAGATCTATGTTTTTACTTGTGTTAACTTGCAGGTGCTCAGAGTACTCGAGGAACAAGTTCTGATTTTCAGACTGTTCAAATACAAAAAACTAACTCTGGGTCACCAAAAGCTGATACTGATCCTACAGGTATAAACACTGACACTTCTCTGCAGTTAGATTCTTTTTGTTTATCTTCTATAGCAACACAAGTAAATGTAGTAATGAGAATCTCCATTTCTATTGCAGCAAGTCCAACACATCCCATTCTTCTAAATTGTCCAACAAATACTGAAGCTACAGTTGCAGTAGATGTCTAGATGAAGATGCACTGTTAGCAGGAAGAACTATTGATGTTGTTGCTGAAGACTTGATAAAGCTTCTTGCTATTCCTGAAGGAGCTCAGGTTGATACAACTGATGTTGCTGAAGAAGAAGGGGCAGCTAGAGTTGATCCGGTAAATACTGATGATGTGGAGTCAGATGTTGGCTCACACACAGTGGAAATGGATTTTCCTAATCTAAATCCTGACGCAGGAGAAGAAGTAGCACAGGTTTCATCAACTGGTGAAGAGTCTCCATCAGGATCTATCAAGGTTGCTCTCCAGTCAGATGAAGATCTAAATGAGATTATCTTTCTAGATGATAATCCTCAAAAGGAGAAGGAGAAGTAACAAGATGAATACTATTCAAAACTACCAGTTAATCATAGAAGTGAAGAATGGAGACATCTGTGGAATACTCCTAAGAGGCCCTTTACATACTTTACTACACGTGATCATCTTCAAACAGCTGAAGAAAATATTCAAGATCCTTCTTTGTTAGCTCATCTCAAAGCCTCAGCAATTCTGATCAAGTCTTTGCACAATAATCACAAGGAGGTCAGAGAAGATATAGACAAAGTTAGGCAAGATTTTGCCGAGTTGAAGATGAATCAGGATTTAGCACTGAAAAAGGCACTCAGGCCTATTACTGATAGACAGACTGCAATTGAGAAGAAACAGGAGGAGATGTCTGGTCAGCTTACCTCACTTCAGAACTCCATGGAACTTATACTATCCTTCTTTATAGATGATGACAAAAAGGGGGAGATATTGGCTAAATCTAAATGCACTCCTTCAATCAAAAGACATAAAGCAGATAATGATGGTGCTGATGGTGGAAATAAGGGAGGCAACACATCTAGGAGTGATAAGGGAGCTGGTGCTGGTAGCAGTGGTATTGTCAAAACAGCTAGCAATGCTGTAAAAACCAGAGGAGGAGGAAGTGGTGCTGGCAGAGGAAGAGGAAGGACTCTAACCAAGACACAAACACTGACTATTGTTATTACACAAGTCAGAACAGAAGAACAAACTCTGATAGTAGCAGATGCTAATGAAGTCCAGGTTGACAGGGTGATAAAAGCTGGTACTGAAGTTAGTCAGTTTATGCAGACTGTAGAAATTGAAGGGAAGTCAACCACACTCTACTACAGAGATCAAAAGATCATGGATGTTGATGAAGCTATAGCTAGAATGTTTCAGCAAGAAGATGGTATGGACTTGGAGCAGATCAGACAGATGGAAGCAAATTTTGCTCTTCTGAAGTCAAAATCAAACACTGATGATGCTAAAGCCATTACTAACTCTTCTAAAAAGAAGATGACACAAAGGCCTAAGGAGAAAGACATTGTGATCAAGGAAGCCACAAACTCTGATAGACCTATGACAAGATCTCAGGCTATTCTACAGGCTGATAGGGGAGATAAGGGGAAGCAGAAGGTTGATGAACCTCCATCTAAATTTGTTCCAGTATACTTAGATCCAATTTTTCAGAAGCCATATACTGATTGGGCAGGAGCAGATGAGGATGAGAAAGAAGAAGAAGCCTATTTTCAAATCAACAAGAAAAAAAGAAGAATAATTGAAGGTGTTGATTGGGAAGATAAGGTAAATGACACTTAACACTGCTCAAATTGAAGGCACAAATACTGATAAACAGATCTTATCAACCTCTGACATTGCTCAAGTTGATCCTGTTATACAAGTTTCAAATTCTCAAGTAACAAATCTGGACTCTATTGTAAATACTGATAAAGGTGAGGTAAATGCTGATACTACAAATCCTGATCTCTCACAATTGTCTACTGCTGAAAAGAGAAAGCTTCTTTGGAAGAAAAAATCAGTTCCTCAGCCTAGGAATGATGAGTTATGGAAGAAAGTCTAAAGTAATAAGGTGCTTTCAAGAAAACCTAAACTAGAGACAGACTTAGTATAGAAGGGGAAAAAGTTCATCAAGGAGATGCTTTCAGTATAAAGGACCCTACAGCTCTTACTAATGATATATGTGAATAAATTCAGCTGAAGCACTTGCAAAAGGTGATTTCTGTTTTTCTTGTTCTTGATCACTTTGATAGGAACACACCTAAGGAGAAGCTGTTGTATTTTCTATCTACTGGTAAAAGATTGAGGGTATCTGAAGAGAATCTGCTTATCAAATCTTAGAAAGAGCTAGAGTATATTCATTATCTACTGAAGGTCATAAACTCTGCTACTGCCAGATGGTCAGAATTTATAAAGAAGCAGATTCAAATAAAGCAAAGAGATATTTCTTACAAAACAGCTTATCCAGTTGTTCCTAAGTATGAACTTCATGATGGTACAATAGGTGATATGCCAAGGGGAGGTGCTCAGATCACTAAGCTGTTGGGTATGGATGTTGTTACATTCAATCCAGATGGCAAAGAAATTGGAGTTATTCAGCTAGATAATCTTCACATGAGCAGAGCAAAGGTTCCAAACCTCAGAGTAGCTATTTATCAAATTGATGGTTCTACTCCAGAGTTAAAAGATCTCAGAATCAAGCTGGAGATGTACTTGAACATTGCTGAAGAAAATCTTGTAAAGAAATTCTTTTCTGAAGCAACTGCGTATAGCAGAATTGTAGAAAAAACTCTGATTCTTTATATGTTGAGTTATAAATAAATTTTTATTCTTGCATTTAGATTTCTGTTTTGTCATCATCAAACTCTGAACTTGTTCATATGTTCACATGTACAAGTTGAGGGAGATTGTTAGATAATTTGATGATCAGTGTTTAGCACTTAGGCAAATTAGAGTTTATCATCAGAGTTTGAAAGATTGATATCAGTATTTATTATCAGTATTTATTCTATCAGACTTTATGGAAACAGTAAATCAGGTTATGATTTATCTGATTGAAGATCTTGAAGATTGCAAAGATATGTCGGTTACTCAACATATGGGAAGGTGCAATCAATTATTGGATATGATCTTTATCTAGTCATCTTTATGTAATCATATCAGTAGTAATATATTTAAGACCTAACAGTGTACATTACAAAATTGTTAAGAAATGAATAAGACCAATATAATGTATAAAAATGAATAGTATATAATTTAGTAATAATTTTAACACTAATTTTCCTCTATATTCTATTGACTATGAGAGGGATGCAACAAATGTATGCGTTTGTGAGTAATCATGTTTCTTCCTTTTGAGACGTACATCACATCCTCGATGTAGACATTGGCATATGCTTATCATGGCCAAATCTGAAAAGGTAACCTAACTTTCGACTAAGTGAGGTTATTGATGTTTTCCCAATGTCCCTCAATTTCATTGTGTTGTGAAAGATTCTAATCTTGACATGTCAATAAATTCGATCTTTAATTTCGAAGAGGACACGAATGGTTTAGGTGACTTGATCATGACCCCTTCTCAGAATATTGATATTATTTTCAATAATGTTCACTTCAATGTTAACATTAACTTGTATGCTAACGAGTTTAATATTAATGAGGATCATGCTCATAGCTTTGATATTGATTATATCATAACTATGTCGAAAGGCAAACAGAAAGTGTATGCAGGTTATGCTTTTAATGATGATGGATCCTATTCTTTTAATGCATGTTACTTTTTTTAGTCTTTTCGAACACCAAAGAAATAATTCCTATTACAATTCTACTAAAACTAGGATCCATGACAATAGTCTTTCCGAGATACTCGTGTTCGTCAAAATTTATGGGGTACGTTCCCTAAATTCACCCCATGGATTTCGACAACCACGAGTATCTCGAAAAGATCATCATCAAGAATTATAATTTTAGTAAAATTGTAATAGACATTATTTCTTTGGAGTTCGGAAAGACTTAAAGAAAATAGTTATTTGTAATTTGTTTTGATACAAATCATATTATGTTGCTAGTATTGTGTTTCAACCTAGTATTGATAGTATGAGCTTGGGGTGACCTGAGACAAATATTCTTTGGATAATAATTGTATGAATAAACAATTATTATTATTATTATTATTATTATTATTATTATTATTGTTATTATTATTATTATTATTATTATTATTGTTGTTGTTGTTGTTGTTGTTGTTGTTGTTGTTGTTATTAGATTGTATAATAATTGTATGGGTAGACATTATTATCATAATAGGATTGGGTAATTAGTCTTGGTGGCTAAGTTTGGGGTGGCTATATATACATAGTCATATTGTTTTATATGAATAACTAGAATACTTAAGATGTAGATTTAGGTATTGTTTTGGGATGTTTGAGTATTGTTTGGCTTAAGTATTGGTTGGAACACCATTAATGTGTTATTGTTTGATTGTATTATTAATAATTGTTTTGATTAATAATACAAGTTAAGACGTGGTTTTTCCGCATCATATATTTTGTGTGTATGTTCTGTATTGGTTGTCTGAATCTCAGATAGTTGTGTGTTCCGCCCTGAAAAAGTGGTAACAGAGCCAGGTTCGAGATAAATTGGATTGGAGTAAAGTTCAAGGTCCAATTGGTATAGCAGAGTACGATAATGGATTTGATGACATGAAACCTACTAAAGTGGGTAGAGGCAAAGTTACATGCAGTTTGGTTGTTAGGCCTTGCATTGTGGATCAATTTGTTCGAACTTGGGATGGAAGAAGATGGAAGAGTTCATTGCAATTACTTCAATGGCTTGATCAACCAGGTGAAGATTTTGCATGATGTTATTATTCTTCTTCAAGAAGCCGAAAGATTGAGAAAGTAAGGATCAAGTGACTCAACATATAGTAGGGCACTCGTGGTGGTTGATGCACATGATTTTGTAGATGGATATGTCGTTATGATGAAGAACGGTAGTTTGGAGGTCACAATACGGGTTTTGGTGATTCTCAAAGGTTGGAAGAACGGGATGAAGGGATTCTTGTTCGAGGGGAGACATTGGCGAACGGGCGTCGATGGCTTGACGGGTAACGTTCAATATGATATAGAGTATTGGGTTGAAAGGGAGAATTGTTGGGTTTCAACCTAATATTGATAGTATGGGTTTGGAGTGACCCAAGAAAAATATATTTTGGCTAATAATTGTATGAATAGATAATTATTATTATTATTATTATTATTATTATTATTATTATTATTATTATTATTATTATTGGATAAAAAATGTTGGGTAGACAATTATTATCATTTAATAGGATTGGGTAATTAGTCTTGGAGGCTAAGTTTGTGGTGACTAAGTTTGTGGTGACTATTACATAGTCATATTATTTGATAAGAATAACGAGAATACTTAAGATGTAGACTTAGGTATTGTTTGGGAGATACTTGAGCATTTTTTTGCTTAAGTATCAGTTGGAACACCATTGAGGTGCTATTGTCTAATTGTATTATTAATAATTACTAGCATAATAACCCGTGCGAGGCACGGGTCATTCTCTAGCACTCATGAATATTTTTATTATTCTGGATGTAAATGTTAAAGCGAAATATTTTTGTTTTGTAATTAAATTTTATTTTCT
>PHNY01088557.1:2809-33281 GCA_003724115.2 Anethum foeniculum
CTGTGCATAACACGGGTTCTAAGCTAGTATATATATAATAGATGTGCCATTCAAACTTTAATGTAAAACTTAAATAAATGATACCCCTCTTTTTTCATGATGTTGAATGATACCCCTTTTTACTCGGTAACACATAGGCCCCGTTTGACAAATCTTATTTCTGAAAATAAGTAACTTATTTTTTATTTTGAAAATAAGATTTGATTTTCATTTTTTATAATAAATATTTATATATAAATTTTCTTAAAAAAATATGAAATTTTAAAAAAAAATAAATTACTTATAAGTAAAAAGCAGTTTTGCCAAACGGGGCCATAGTACTGCATTCCCTCCCTTTTCTTATGATGTTAGAATAATTCCAATAAAGCTGAATTATGTAAATGCACCAAAACACCGGCATTACACGGGTGTTGGCCCCAAATAGCATTATTTAGAAGCAAAATGTTTCAAATATTATCTTCCGTAAATATGACCCTAAATAGCACTTCAAAACGCTAAATCAGATAGCGTTTAAAAGTTTTATCTAAAACACAACATCGTGTTGCGTTTTATTTTAAAAAATATTTTTTAAAAGCAACAACGCTACATAATGTAGCGTTACTAAGTTTTTACTTTTTTGAAAATTTAGACGCAACTTTAAGTTGCGTTTATCTCGCTTTCCTTAATTTGAGGTACTGTTTTATACTTTAAAATGATACTTTAAGAGTATTTTGCTCGGATTTTATTCACATAATTTAATATTTTAATATTTTTAAATTCAAATCGGGAATTGGTGAACACTAAAATAATAAAAACGGTTGATAATTAGAGTTTGGTTCCTAGGATTTAGGGAAACCCTAGTTTTAATTAGGGTTTGGGCTCTAGGACTAAAGGCCTTAAACCCTAAATTATTGTACCATTTATTAATTTTTTTTAAAATATTTCTAAAATCCAAAAGGGGATCGATGAAACCTAAAATGTTAAAAATTGTTAAGTAGTTGTGTCTTTTATTCAATTTTTTAATATTTCTAAAATCCAAAAGGGGATTATTGAACCCTAAAATATTACAAACTGCTAATAATTAGAGTTTGGTTCCTAGGCCCGAAACCCTAGTTTTAATTAGGGTTTAGGCTCTAGAGTTTAGGGCCTCCTAAATCCTAAACCCTAAATCGTTGTGTTATTTATTTATTTTATTATAAACATTTTTAAAACTCAAAAGGGGATCGGTGAACCCTAAAATGTTAAAAATTGCTAAGTATTTGTGTCTTTTATTCAATTTTTTAATATTTCTAAAACCCAAAAGGGAATTATTAAATCCTAAAAAATTAAAATTTGTTAAATTAGGGTACACTACTAAAAAAATTTAAAAAATTAATATTAAAATAACTATTAAAAATAAAACATTAAATGGTATTTCGAGTCTCAAAACGACACATAATAAGAAGCGTTACAAAAAAATTAAAAACCAAATCACAAACGTTTTGCCAACTTCAAAGGATGGAAACACTAGTTTAACTAGCGTTTGGAACTAAAATTTTAAACGCTACACGATGTAGCGTTTTAAGACCAACTTTTTATTTTGTGTCATTAGGACATTTTACCTCGAAATTGTGTCATTTGGAGCCTTTTTTCTCTACATAGTGTTGTCAGTAGTCCTTGCATTACGATAAACCGATAAAATTAACAAAAATTTCAAGCAATCTCTGCATACACGATGTAGCGTTTTAGGACCAGTTTTTTATTTTGTGTCATTAGATCATTTTACCTCAAAATTGTGTCATTTAGAAGCCTTTTTTCTCTACATAGTGTTGTCAGTAGTCCATGCATTACGATAAACCGATAAAATTAACAAAAATTTCAAGCAATCTCTGCACATTTCAAAGTTCCAATAATCTCACGTATCTTTTAACACTATCTTCATGACACCCGATCACTTGGCTTTACTAAGCCTACAACTCCTCTACCATCGCATTACAACAGTTACACACATGTGATCCAAGAATACACAATACACCTACACATCGAAAAGAAACATGAATTAAGACAATTCAACACTATAAGCATAAAGAAATCTTGAGCATCAAGAACAAACAATCAAAAGTAGATAAAATGTACAAAATTTTCCAAACCCACAATCACATATACATCACAAACCCCATAAAATAACAAATGAATCAGCAAAATTAAAGTACAAAAAATAAAACATATCCAGAATTGTTAGTGACTTGGGGTTATTCAGAATTAGACAGGCTAAGAAACTACCAATAATTCGATTATCAATAAATAAATAAAAACGTTAAACTAAAGATATACAAACATCACCCCCTAGCAAAATTGTGATAGGAAAATTAATAAAAACAAACTATACAAATTTTGAAAATAAAAAATAAAAGCTAATTTTTTTTACAAAAACAGCAATGATTAAATTTTTAAGTGAATATCCCATTTTAATTTTAATTTTTCTTACGATGTTAGAATAATATTAAGAAACTTATGACCACTGTCTCCAAAGAAACCATAACTGAAAATCAGCGAGTTTCTTTAGTTCTTTTCTTTGTTGATTTTCATAAGTGGACCTATTTATTGCTTTATAATTTACATTATGTATTTGTAAATTTTTAGTTGCAAAATGTTGTATACTCGATCGTAAATAGTTTTTTCGAAAGGTTAGAATTATAAAAAATTTGACACATATTCAAGAAGAATATGAACACTCGAACTCTTGCTTAATAATCCCTAATAGAAGAAACTGGTGTTTATGGTAAAGAAAATAGGTCTTGGGAATCCATTTTTATTTTTCGGTTAGAGCAAAGATCAAAGCAACCATTCTATAACGTTAATGTAAACAGTCAAAAACAATTTCAATAAATAAATAAATAATTGATAATTCAATCACCACTTTGAGTTTGGGAAGTAAAAACATTTAACCCACTTTTTTAATTGCTATTACATCGATTCTCCAAAATATTTATATAGCCTTTACCCTAAAATTCAAGACAGAAACATACTAGAGGTACATCTCATCAATCTTTCTTGTCACTCTACATGTTTTCTCTTTCTTTATAATCTACCATATCTTCTCTTGTATATATTTGAGACTAAAACTAGCCAAGTGGATGCACTCGAATTTATGTGTGTTTGCCAAAAATTGAACTCAAATTGGTTGTTATTTGTGGGTATTTGAGTCTTGATTTCCCCTTCTTTTTTCTTCTCTTGAACCAGTACAAGGAGGCAAATAAACATAATATACATAGGGAAGCTGGTCAAGAATTTGTTATGATGAGAAGAGGAAAGAGAGAGGTGATAAGGATAGAGAACAACACTAGCTGAAATCAACTTTCTTGATTTTTACTTGTAGATTTTAACTCTTTTACTTTAAAAATCATTTATTTTACATTTACCTTTGTTTCACATTCCAACTCTTCTACTAACAAATCAGACGCCCCCCAACAGGTTAAAGTACAACATGCAGAGGCAGAATGAAATCAATCTTTCGGCATTGAGAAGCCAACAAAATCATGCAGAGAACTTGATTTTCTTTGGAACACAATTGGGACGATAAATTATAAACCGCAGAATAATATGGATAAAGTACAACATGTAACTACATCTATCCAAAGATTGGGGAAGTATAAAACAACTGGGATTCACAGCTCAATTACTCTCGAAAAACAATTACCACCTAATTCATTATCTTCTATTGTCCCTCTAAATAAACAATTGTCTGTCAGCTTCCCAGCTCAAAATGATAAATTTTAAGATATTATTAAATAAGAGAAAGTACAAGAATATTAGCTCAACTATTATACTCTTTTTATGAAGCACATTTGTACTTTGCAGTCATAGTCAGCAGACAAAATCATGTTCACTCACGGACACCCAATAATTGAGCCGTGGCAATAACTCTTTCCGATCAATAAGCTCTTGACATCAAAAAAATTAAGCCCCTACCTTGGCTTTGGACTTCTTTTTTTCCGCACCCAATGCAGGCAAGCTCGAGCCCGATAAGCCAGCAAGTGTCTCATCTCCTTTCTCTAGTTTGACTTGTCCGTCTTGCACAGTTCCAGATGCTTTTGGAGGGTGACCATTCACTTTCTTAGTTTTGTCTGCTTCCTCAGGTTTAGGAACGTTGGGGGCTATCACCGGGTTAACTATTTTGTAGATCTCTGGCACTTGTGATAAGGCTTGCACAGGAACTGATGAGCCATGAGGGCGTATTGAAAGGCCTCTCGCGGCAGCTTTTTTCCTGGCTTCTGCAGCAGCACGAGCAGCTCTTTCATCAACTCCCCTCCCTCGAGGAAAGGCCTCACCAACCATTGCTGCGTTCAAGGTTTTGTTTGCAGAACCACTAGCAGGATTGGATGCAGCCGCAGCTTGAAACGCTTGTACCAAATCAGGATAGGACTACCAAACAAAATAAAGAGAAATTAGATCACCTGATAGCATGCTGTAGTAAAAGGTGACAAGACAGTTGGTAAAAATAATGTGCAACATAGTTGCAGTATATTGAAGTGAACAAAAAATTTGTTCTGCCTGCTGCTGCACTTGTTAATGTCACAAAATTGCATATGCTGGAACGTTAATGCTTAACTTGAACATAATAAAAAACCTCGGATTGGTCTGCTGGAGTATCATAGCTTTCTCACAATATTATGTATTAATAAAACCATTTTCTAAATATTAGCAATATATGGAAGAATTTATGGCAGATAGTAACTTGGCATGTTTAAAAAAAACAAAAAAGATGGGACCATATTAATCAAATGTAATAATTAACAAAACTTAAACCTGTCTAAATTTTTAAACATTGAAAGCTTAATATTAGTAAGTTGTAGTACCAATTTATTAATAATTAAAAGAAAAAAGTAGGAGCAAAAGAACTCATATATGCTACAATGCAATACCACAGACACAGTTACAACTGTAAATTACTAGCACCAGAAATTAACAAGAAACAGAACCACCATGATAAGTCTTCTCATGTCTAACAGCTGTTTAATCTTTGATATATCCCACAAAGGGTGTATCAATAGGTGTAAGAACCATTAATATGATATTGGCTCTGAGGTGAACTCTACATACCTTCAAAATGTCAATAGCTTTTTGAGTAGAAGCTGCATTTAGCGTCTGACCTTTCTGCTTCTGTGCAGTCATCTGTCATAGCAACATTCACAACCAAGAGCGGAATAAATATAACCAAAAAAACAAGAGCAGAAGAAAAATAATGTCAAGGGATAAAATGAACCTCCTAGTAGCATAGTCGTCACAAAATTAAGTGAAATATCTCACCTGTAATTCTCGCATTTTGAATGTATTCATCCAATTTTGGGAATCCCGTGATCTGGAGTCTTCCTCTCCGAGTTGTTTGACAAGTATATCATATGTTTTCTTCTCATGCTGTGTCATACCAGAGAACTTTCTCATGTCAACATAAGAGTTTAGCAGTATTATTATTTGTAAAAAACGTAGAACTAATTCAATGTAATACATGCCTGGTGGGATAGCTTGAAAGCACCCATACAGTTGAATGCGATTGCCAGAGCATGGTAACACACAGCAGTTTGAATATGTTCCTCGCCCAAAAGCCTCTCATTTTTCTTCAAAGCTTCTTGCAAATAACGAAGGGCTGTACTCATCTTTCCCGTATCCTGATACATCATTGCAACATTTATAAATGTTGCAGCCACATCAGGGTGATCAGGCCCTGATGACAAACTTAATAAGAGTAATGCACGGGACATGTGCCTTAAGGCAAGTTCTGTTTGATTAAGACCATGGTAGAAAAGAGCCATATTGCCATAACTGCAGTAAAAGATAGAATAGCAATTAGTAAGTGTTTATAAGGATAAATGGATAAGAATACTATCTAAACTGAAGCATGCCTTTCTGAAAGTAGTAGTTCAAGTCTTTGTTTCTTTATAAAGCAAATTATAAGTACTAAAAGAATAAAATCTAAATATTCATTTACCTGTGAGCAGTATCAGGATGGTCTAGACCAAGACACCTTTCATTTATGATAAGTTCCCTGTGCTGCTGCATTATTGCACCAGCCATATCACCTGCATGATATAGAACCATGGCAAGGTAGCTGAAAAGAAGAAAGCCACAATATTAAGTTTTGAACAACAAATTTGTTTAAAATAAAGGCAAGCAACAGCAGAACAAACAGTTTTGGATTAGAAAAAATTGCAATAACTAGAAATAAAAAGATATCTGGTAAAATTTGGCTAACGTCAAAAGACTTCTTTTAGGAAAAAAAAATATATAAACAAAAAATCAATGAACATCTAAGGTAATATTTCGGAGCAGAGCTGCTTTGTGCTTCTTGTTATTAAGATATGCGAGAGAAGCAAAGTGTCGAAGTGGCATGACAAGTAATTTGAAGCACAGATCCATCAGATGTAACCAGCTACTCAATACTCGGATAGAAAAACAATTTATTCTTAACAAGAACTATAATTAGAAGGCAGGATATCAAAATATTATATCATCAGATCATGAACATACCGACAGCAGTTAGCAACCTCCCTATGCATTGGACCAGTAACCTGCGATCGATTAAATACAAGATATTGAAACCATACAAATAAACAAACAAATATCCACAGCCACAAAGTAACCACACCAAAGAATATAGCTATATACCTGCTGAAGAATTGTGAATGCTTCTGAAAATAGACTGTAGGCTTCACCTAGCATTCCCTATGAAAAGATAACAAAGATATCAGTAACAAACTGGTATGATATTTTCTAACATCATTTTTCTTAATTTTGATGAGCTCGGTTCATTTTCTTACAACAGACATATTTATAAATTTACAACTAGTATCCAAAGCACGGGTTTTGAATTTACTGAAAAACAATTTATAAATAATTTAATATTTAATTTGGGATCTCATTTAGCTCAAACCTCGGCCAATTGGATCTTCCCAGTTTCCACAAGATCCTTAGCAACCGAACACACAGGAATTGAATGCTTCACGACAGGTTGTAGATTTATTATATCTGAGGGATTGAAAGGAAGTGCTGCCGCAAGATCATATTTGCGCGATGTAACAGCTAGGCCCACCTGTTTGCAACATGAAACAAATAAGTATATTTTTTAGCCCTTTTAAGGACAGTTAAGACATAATTCTTGCAGCCAGGTTGTCTAGCAGTCCCCCTTAATTATGCAATGACAATTTATAAACACACATGAACAATGGAATTCCTTTCTAAATCCAAACAGAACAAGACAGAAACCAACTTAACAAAAAACAACAGGTTGATCCATGCAAATGAAGACAATGAACGGGAAAAAAAAAGATTATAGAATAATAGTATATGATGAGCAGTAAAGAGATCATAAAGGTTACAACAAGAAGCTCTTCAGTTAATGCAACACAAAACTGTGTATTGTTATCTACCAAATGATCCCACTTAATGGATGTTAAGATCATGCGATAATATCTTTTTGCATACATTTTCAATTAATTCCAAGTTGTATGAGAATTCGTCTCTAACCAACAATGAAGTATGGTTTTAACATATGATATCGACATGCACTTGAAAGAATAAGTTACCTTCTGGCAAAAGTTTCTGATAACTGAAATTTTCTTTACACGTGATCTTGCATCCTCAGGCAAGTCAAACTGCAGAAGAGATAGAATTTAACAACTTATGCATGAATAACTATGACTGAGCTGCATCAAATTTACCCTTTTAATGGTACCTTGTATTTGACTTTAGCAAATTCTAGAATGTCAGACCACAAGCTATCAGAGGTAAAGCTAGTGTATTGCATTGGTTTTCTTTCTGCAGACACTCCTTGTTTCAACCGTCCATGTCCCCTAGTAGATTTCCCTGAAGCCTGATGAACCGCATGATCCTGCATAGTTTATACTATTGAGTAATAATATCCAGCATAAATTGATGCATTTACAAATAGAAGAAAATTATATATGCACCAAGTAGAAAACTATCTTGATGCGAGTATGTGATGTTAACATAACAACATAACAATTTAAATACATAACTTCAGGTAATTAGAACTAAACACGGGTACCAATTAATTGAGAGTTTAGGACTTGTTTACCTTATTTGGAGTTCGTACTTTAGTACTACTGTTGACACCTTTTCCAGAGATAGCTTGACAATTTCCAAAGAGACAATTGAGAAAGCGCGACATTGCAGGCCCAAGTTCATGATCTTCCGAGTTCCTCAAAAAATCCTAAACAGAAATCATGTTGAATTCACCAAGTACAATTTAAGCTAGTAACAAAAATTTCCCAGACCGATCAGAACTAATACAACTTTTTTGAAGCACATGTCAAATGCTGATTACATGTTTTGCACAAAACAATTTAAGAAGCATAAAATAATCAATATGAAGCATGGGCACAATGAGTAATAACCTAAGGCTTTCATTCTCATACTGTGATTTGTAATATAAATATAAAGAACTTGATAAGAAACACATTCATGACTCTTAAACAAATAAATCACAAAGTTCCTCAAAAAATCCTAAACAGAAATCATGTTGAATTCACCAAGTACAATTTAAGCTAGTAACAAAATTTCCCAGACCGATAGCATCAGAACTAATACGACTTTTTTGAAGCACATGTCAAATGCTGATTATATGTTTTGCACAAAACAATTTAAGAAGCACAAAATAATCAATATGAAGCATGGGCACAATGAGCAATAACCTAAGGCTTTCATTCTCATACTGTGATTTGTAATATAAATATAAAGAACTTGATAAGAAACACATTCATGACTCTTAAGCAAATAAATCACAAAGTTATTACTCCCTCCATCCCACACAATTCTTTACATTGGGTTTGGGCACGGAGGTTAAGAAAAAGTGTAGATTAGTGGTGAAAAGTAGAGAAAGTGGGTAAAGTGGTGAGACCAACCAATATTTAATGTATAAAGTGAGTGTAGTGGAGTAAAGTAGTAGATGTAGTTGGTTTTTATATTATAAAAGTTTACTACTTTTAGAAACTTTTGGAATGTAAAGAATTGAGAGGGACATCCCGAAATGAAAACTGTAAAGAAATGAGTGGGACGGAGGGAGTAATATTTTTGCTAATATTAGTATATCAAATTTTGTTCTAGAGAGCTCGTATTACCTTAAATATGTGCTTGGCAGACCTCACTACAATCTCGTTCAAGCAAAGATCCCACAAGTGAGGCAAATGTTTAGCCCCATCCGCAACCTGAAGTACAAAAACCCTTAGTAAACATCAAAGAATATCTTTCTACAGCTTTGATGTCACACCCAAGGTTTTACGCAATTCAAGTACTTTTCCAATGAACACAAATCCAATTAATATACTCGTCTAAACAGTAAAAAAGTATAGTCTGAAGGGAGAAATTTCAACTAACTTTTCCAATGTAGCGAACATTAATTCCATGAGCATGTAGTGCATCAGTTAGTGTCTGACCATCCATTGGTGAAACTTCAAGTGAGCACAGATCTTTATTGAATTTCGGAAGCACCACATCTCTAAGGTACAAACTAACTTTCCTCACATTTTCTTCATCTGCCTCAATTTCCTGGTATTTTACCAATAATGAACATAGTAATAGCATGAGGATGATACACACAGATCATTGAATAAATTAAAAAATCAAATTGTTATATAACTTACCTCATGGCTCCCAGCTAACTTAAAATCAGTAAAAACATTAGGATTAAAACGAATATCCTCGCACATTTTTGCTGTTCCAGCATCATGTCCAGAGCCACATTCCTCAGCAGCTGCCTTCTCACCTTCAAGCATATTCTGTGGAGAGCAGTAATATAATATCAATATGCTATGACATCAATTTTAGTAAGCAGACCGCACATGTATAAACTATAAAGGATAGAATGAAAATTTTCTCTACAAAATTGCTGTGAAAATTGGTCACCTGCGTCTCAGTATCTGCCACCACAGCATCCTCTTTCGCTTCTACTGGTGCTTCGCCATCTTTGACTTCAGGAGACTCAGAAACAGTGGAGGAATCCTCCAGTTTAGCCTTTGACTTTGATTGCTCTATTTCTTTAGCCTACATATCAAAGTTATACAAAACTAAGGTCAGAATTAAACAATAAACAGAAGTGGTGTGAAATAAGAAATTGGAATTTGAGTTGCCCGAAGTCAAGTTTTAAATTATAAAATGTGTGTTCGGGAGTTATTAAGAAAAATTGCATAAATAATTTACTTGGCAGTAGGCAGCAATCAATTCAGGTCTCAGAATACAAAATCTAGAACCAGGTCCCGTATAATTTGCATCACGAGGAGTGACTCTCATCAGGTCCAATAGATAATGCCTGAAATATCAAATGGATTAAAAATTTAGTGATAAAGCATAGAAAGTTATTTTCAGAAAAGCTATTTGTAACTGCTTTGTGTGAAAGGTTGCATGTCAAGCCGTCCCACAAATTTTTAGAATCAATCATCTGATATCAAACTATTAATGGCGTGGATGCTATTTGGATCTAACTCGCCCAGTACAGGACAGACGGATCAGTGTTTCTCATGAAACAATATCACAGCAATTACAGGTACGTTTTATGAAAACAGCCATAATTAAAATTATAGTTAGAGAGGGAAAACATTGCAGATACACAATAATAAATCAGAGATTGCATTCACCTGTCATCACTACCAACAATGCCTTTGCATTCAACTGGAGCAGCTAAACGGAAAACTGCTCCAGATCCATCAAGCACCATATGCTCCTTAATGTGAAGGCGTTTTGAAGCCTCAAGAACCTAATATGCCAACTTGCATTAAAGTTTTTGCGATGAAAAGATTAAATAGTAGTAGAAGTTTCAATCAGTTTTAAAATTGAAAGGGTTTGACTTTCATACTATCAGTGGGGTAGGAGCCGTGTGTGAGACTACGATAAATAAATCAAAATGTACAAGTCAACTTTCGTCTCCTAACTTCTCACCTTGGAATGAAATTCCTCATTCCAGCAAATTTTCTTTCCATTGTCAACAGAACCATACAATAGCGAGTCTGACTTATCACCTTGAAGGATGCCAGGTAGTACACTCTAAAAGTGAGAAGAAAAGAAAATTAGAAACATGGGTAAAGATTAGACAAACCACCTTACAAAATACAAACTACTAGAATTCAAGGTGACAAAAAAATTGACAGCCTCTGATGAAACTAAGGTAGTCAACTATTAATATATAACAAACAAAGGCTATTCACAAGCAGAAATAATATTCAGAACTAGTGACCCAGATTAACTACAGACCTGTGCTACAACTCTGTGACCTCTATAATCAATTATGGCCATTGCAAGATTGTAAAGACCGGGAACATCAGCTTCTTGATATGACTTGGTGCCTTTCAGATCATTATTTGCTGATGCATAAGTCGCTTGCTCACTTTCAGCCAACTGTGCCTCAGCAGACACATCAACAGGTACCTCTGAAATAATAGTATCCCCTCCGTTAACTGTAATAGCTCCATCTGATATTTTATCAACCGTTTCGTACGATGTCGGTGATGGATTTATTTTCTCACTCTTCAAATTATTTTCCAGAGATTGTTTTCGGGGAAGATGCTCTAGGTCCGCATCAACAGCGAAACTGAAGAATATATTGTTGTGAACGTACCTAAATAAAGATAGAACAGATGTAGCACCTATTAATGAGAATCAACTGGTATACTGACCACAAGCTTCTATGTAACATACGGAATCAATCTGAGTTTATGAAAAAAGTAACTTTTAAGCACCGAAAAATAAATGGGTTTATGAAAAACTTATAAGCACCGAAAAATAACTGGGATGTATAAAGCACTCAAATAATTATGATATACTGACAACGGATGTCTTTACGTCTATATGACATGTTATACTAGTATCATAAGGCATGACAGGGAATTGTTAATCTGTATAAAAAGGCTATCAATAGAATCCTGCCTTGCAGTCGTACTAATATGAAAAAATCCAGTAAATTGTGGATACATATCCTTCAAAAACTGAACAGTACAGGTACAACTATGAACAAAACCAAAGACCTCAAGGCTTATTAAAGCTTCAGCTTTCACAACCTCTTGGACTTGGGGAAAATAAATAGGCAAGTACAGAGGACTAACATGTGAAAGCACTCCGGATCTGTAGGATTTATAGGGGGGATGCATCTACTGATGACCCCAATAGCACCACTTGTAGCAGCATCAACAAAGTCTGAAGTTACTTTGTACAAAGCCCTGTCCCTCAGAATCCTGTAAAATACTCTTAACCATCATAAGAGTGTCTACATCTAAATCAATGAACAAACTTATAACAGCAGGAGGCATCTAGATTACCTCTCCTGAGGAGTTCCATGAGGAAACTCCCAACAAGACTGCAATTCTTCGTTCCAGTCTCGTTGCATCCCAATCAACTCACTTCCAAACGAAAGTGTAAGCGCATTCTCTGCTCTGGCTGCATCACGCTTGTGATCTAGAAAAATTGCACCATGAAACGGGAAAAGATATTGTAAGCAAAGCATCAAACACGTAAAATAGGATAATCTCGATTTGACAAATAGTTGTTAAGAGTTCATAATGATATTCTATTGTCATGGTCCTGGTTAAAGGTATACATTATATTCCATTGTCATGGTCATGGTTAAAGGTATACATTATTCACAAGATACTGAAAAAACACAAAGGATAAGAAAAATCTTCGGAATTTCAGCAACTTTCAAGCAAAGTAGAATCCATCATGTTGCCTTACCAGGAACAGGGTACAATCCTAGCCATGAATTAGGTGGTAACAGTGACTGAACATTTTCAAATGGATGGGCAGAGCCCTTCCTCTTCAGTATTTCATCAAAACCTTCAATTTTAAAAGAAATATTATGAGCAAAAAAAATACAAAGACTGCCCTTTATAACTAAGAGTTCCATATACAATCATAATGATACCTGACTTAAACTTGGAGCTAATTTTTTGCAACAGTTCAATAAGTGTAGTTGATTCAGCAGCATTTTTACTTGGTTTTGGGTCAAGCCTATCCCCTGAACTAGAATTCACGTAAAATGTTTTTGTGTTCCCCGTAATGCAGTATTTATTCCCTTCCAGCGTCTCCACATCCAGGTAAATCAAATCCCCAACAAGCCTGAAGTTATAGAATAAGTTGCAATCTCATAGGACTTTTTACAGTAGCAGACACTATGTAAATTTGATAAAAGTTACAAAAAAAATCTCATAATTGGAATTTAATTATATAAAACGAACCTTCGGTAGCTTGGAGGAGGATTTAATGAAGAGAAAACAATACTTTCCACACATCTGATCTCTTTGGAAGGAGTCGACAACAAGTTGGCAAGTGAATCAGATACATCCTCCATAAAACCCAAACTCTCGAGTTCTGATACTTCAGTTTTGTTGGATTCTGTATTAAAAGCTAATTATAAGGTCCCTTGGGGGAACAATCCAATATTTTAATACATCCAAGGAAAATTTACAAACCTCCAGCACTTGCAGATGTATTTTTCCCCGCCTCATGTTGTAAAGCAAGCGAAGTTGATAACGAGGAGTGCAGAGTAGAAAGAGAAAGAAGTTCTCTGGTACGGTGAACGTGAGCCCTAACAGATCTATCATCGTATAGTGCTGCAGAAGTTTAATGAAGTTTGAAAAAATCAATATAGAGACATAATCACAATACGGTCTCGAAATGACTGCCAAATAGGATGAATAAACAAACATGAGTAGTGCTCTGGGAGAATGTTTTCATGATCAAGCCACGCTTGTTACAGTTCACATTATTTGAGATTACTTCTTTCTAGTACTACCGTTAAGAAAATCATATTTAAAGAGTTAACACAATATAGATTTTTTGTATAAACCACACTTATGTATACAAAACAAAATTTTTATCAATCACACTCAAAAAAAAGTGTTTTAGCTAATATTATTGATTTTTTACATTCATGCATGATAAGCAAAATTTCTGAAGCTACCGCAGAGGGGCAACAAAAACCAATGGCCTACTTGATGAACATGCTAATCTCCAACCCAGCTGGCTGGAGGCATAAATTAAACCTTAATGAAATTCCTACTTCAGCCACAACTTAAATACATTTTTTAAGTACAAGTACTTGATCGAACGTTCTGAATGCTCGCTTAGTTGCGTGAAAGCCTTATGCCCATGTTTATGTCAAATAACCAATAATAAAAAAAAAAATCATTTACATACCAGCAACCATCTCCAAGGAACATCCATCAGAAGTAACATCTGCAACTTCAGATATTTCATGGTAGTCTTCCAGATGATGAACTGTACCATCCTTAGCATGAAACAACAAGTCGTAACATGTAACGAAACAGGTCTCCGGAGCATCAAGAAGGAACAGTCTTACATCCATAACAGAATCACCAGGGCTTAACTGAAAACTCAAATCATTGCAAATGATTAAGACAGAGAAAGATTATACACTGCAGTCTAAGCCCTTCAAGATAGTGCAAACTTGATGAATAATATTAATAAATTTATCACTAAAAAAAATTGCAGCATCACAACTGAAAAAGCCAAGAGAAAGTATCGGTAAAATAGCAAGTATAAGCCAGAGAGACATAGTCCCCAGTTCCGAAGCAATTATATAGAAAGATAATGTAACATACTTGTAGGTCAAGCTTCTTGTCTTTGCCTTGTGTCTTCACTGGGACAGTATATAATTGACTCTCACCTGCACAAGAAAAAACATTAAAATATTAACTCTTGCTTATATCAACGTTTAAATTATGTATAATATTTAACATTCTAGACCGAGTAGACCCTACAAACTCATGTCAGTTGAATCTGAGGATATTTTTTATTTACATGAAGATAAAAGCCAACAGAGAAATAGACTGCTGATGGAGAGATATGCAAAGAGCAGAATATAGGCTGATTTTGATACTGACTAAATTAACTTCTAAAGGAAAATAATGAAAGAATCCCCTTATGCAAATTCATGTTTATTATTACTAGCACAATAGATGTGCTTGATCAGACTATATCTACATTAGAGTATAGTTCGCCGGAAAACTCTAATACTACACATTAATCTCAGAACTTTTGTTAAATACAGTCATAAAGAATTTTAATTTTTAATGTTACAATATGTTTAAAATTAAATCCACGAAACCAGTAGAATAAAAGAATTGTATCATTAGCTAATCTTTACACAGACTCATAATAAAATAGACATTTTAAATGAGTTAACAATGTACCAGCATATGCGAACTAACAAAGGAAGTAATTTACCTTGCTTTTCCTGGTTTTCTGAATTTTGGGTATTGGACTCCTTGACCTCATGCTCAGTTGTATTCACCTCACTCACAGTCACCTCTCCATTCTCAGCAGCTTTTGATGATTCCGTAGATGACTTATCATTCCCAATAGGATCTGCTGAAACAACAGTTTCTGTGGACTTGTCATTCCCAGTAACATCTGCTGAAACAACTGCTTCTACAGGATGGTGGGACCCTTTCTTGTTTCTTCCTTTATTTGATTTCCCAGCCATATCAACCCCTTCATATGCAGGAAATACAAACAAAAAAATTGAAAAATCCAAATCAAAATAAAAAATGTCATCTTTTTACTAAATTCATTATAACAGATACATACATATATCATCATAAAAGAGAAATTTAATTTCTATCTTACGAGTCATAATAAAAATCATTACTCTATCTATTAACATACATACATCATAAAATTCCATACTCCCCGCTAAACCCAAAACCCCATCAATCTTTCTATCATAGGGAAGCCAATACAAGCAACAACATGTAATTATTCAATTCAAAGAAAGTATCTTTATTTCTATATTACCAATAGTTTACATAAAAATTGAAATTCTCCATACATATTCATACATACATCAAAAAGAGTTCTTTACTTCTAACTGGCCAAATGGTCACATAAAAATCATATCTTTGTACACAGAATACATTAAAAGAGGGTTCTTTATCTCTACCTTACCAATGTTCACATAAAAATCATTACTTTATACACATACATATATAAAAAGAGTTCTTCACTACAATTACACCAATGTCTGACACAAAAATCATGACTTATATACATACATGTATAAAAAAAAGAGTTCTTCACTTGAATCTTACCAATGGGTCACATAAAAATCAAAACTTTATATACAAAAACACACATACCATCAATTTCAACAACAATACAAACCCTCCTCTCTAAACCCCCATCTGGGTCACCCCAAAAAATCAAAAAAACACATACCCAAATCATTAATTCACCAAATTTAACAGACCCAAGTTCCAAAAACCCCAAATTTGAAAAAATAAAAAATCAAGAAATCATATAAAAAAAATCAAGAAAATACCTGAAAAGTAAGTAAGTAGAGCTCAAAGTAGAATTGTTGTGGAGGCAGAGAAGGAAAAGAACATGAGGATGAGTTGAAAGTGAGGAGAGGGACAGAGAAGGGGAGTATAGGGGTTAAGAACAGAGACGGCTGAAGGATTTTTTGCTTGGCACACAATTAGGTTTTATATATATACACAACTATATAACTATATTTCTTTCCAATCATTACTTAAAAATAAAATGTAAATTTCTACATTTTTTTATTTTGCATAATTAATTTATTTTAATTATTTTAGGTTATTATATGTATGGTAGTGAAATTTAATTTAATAATAATATTATTAAGATGGTAGTATCTAACTTGTCGTAAAAAACAAGAAGCCAATTTTCAAAAGTTTTTTAGAATTTACTAATCCCTAAACCGAAAAATTATTATTACACATATCCTAATAGCGAAACGAGTTCTAGTTCATATTAATTAGCCACAAACAATAGATTTGTTAATTTCCTATTAAGAATGAAATGGGCCCATTTTTCAATTCGGATTATTTCAATATTTTATTTATGACTTTTTTTGTGGTACATTAATTCATTAATTTTATTATATTATATTTTTCTATTTATGACACATTAATTATACTTCTTTCTCTTTAACAATTTTTATAAGATAGTTTGCAAAAGCTTCTTTTGGTTTATTTTATCAAATTTGATAAAACAATTACTAGTACTGATGTTTTGTATTTTTTATATATTTTATTTTAAATTAAATTCGAACTATTATAATCTTGCATATGTTTATTTGAATGAAGTCACTCATAATGATTTAATGTAGGCTGCATAGGTCACATCAACAAATTTCTTGCAAATTTAAAAGGGGAAAATGTATTATATAATTAAAAATTATAAATTAAATTGTAAAATAATAATTATAAAAATAATATCTAATAAAATTAATGATTATTAAATTTTTGTTTTATAAAGTGATGTTTGAAATATATGATATTGACCTTTTTATACAATAACAAGAAATTATGTCCCAATCAAAACGAAGATTTACCATATTTTTATGTCTTAAATCTTAGTAAAAGTGTCTTTTTATCTTACGTTAAGACTGTGTTGATTTAAAAAATGGGTGTTGATAAATTGCAGAAATTAATTTAAGGATTTTTCAATATATATATATAATTTAAATGATGATATCTTCCGATCTTTAATTTTGTTAGAGATGAAGATGATATTGTGTTTATTTATAAATATATAAATGATATACTTAAGGAATCTAAAAAGACATGGAGTTCACGATTTGAGAACACAACATAAATAGGTGACATGAAGTGACTTTACGAGGTATATAAAATGCATGTGTTGAAATGGTTCACAAATACTGAGAATGAATGTGTTTATGATTATATTTCGAATTTTTTATTTTTGAGTTGGTACCATATGTAGCAAAATTATTTGTGTACTTAAAACAGTTTAAGTGTGGAAGAATGAACACATAACAATTCACTAAAATCTAACGTTGTACTAGATTAAAGATTTGTTGCGAAATTAAGAATTCAATTTGAATTATCGGCTTCTTTTTTCTTGACAAATATACAGGCTTTCTAAGTTTAAAAGACACATAACTTAGAAAAGGATATACACATTATATACCATGTTATATACTCAACTTGTTACGATTTTACAATATAAGACAAATTTTAATAATATATTTGTCTATACTAAATTGGGAAACATGTAATGACATATGTTCAATTTCTGAATTTAGTAGACAAATGTATTGGTTAAATTAGTTCATTTGAATATCTCTCGCTCCTTGAAATATTTTTTTGTATACGTTTTTATTTGTTGGTGTTCTTCTTCAATCCAATGCATGATCAACTAAATTTTTTAACCGACATTTACTTTCATGGCTTATATATATTGAAATATTACAACATTATGATTCATAATGTTAAGTACAACATTAATCTCCATTGGAATAAAGGGTATCCCAATTAAGGGATCATGTAACTAATGTGTTGTATTATGTTTGGATGCTTGTTATAGGATGATACATGCATGCCTTTTTGCCTAATAATCTCCTCCAATTTGTTAGTAAGAAATGTAGTCACAAATTCATTTCTAACAACAAGCCTATCTACAACTTAAAAGTAAAATAAACTTTACACGTGTTGTAAAAAATAACTTGTCATTTATATCATATGAATACTTGAAATTACAAAGTTTGAGAGATAAAATGTTATATTGATTTTCATCCTTCACACAAAGTTTTCTTCAGTACTCTCCTACGTGATGTCACATGTTTAATTCTCATTATTGTCACCTCATTCTTGGTTGTTTCAGTTGTGAGTTTAGGTTGAATTTTGACTTGATTCTTCATTTTCCTTCTTGTTACTCCATTGACAGTTACTTTGTACGGTTTTCTAAAAGGAAACATCTTAGTCCTCACTTCTATTTTTTTTTTTTAGAATCTTTCTTGAGTTAGAGGTTACATAACAGTTTCAGAAATCATGGTTATTGATTTTGTAGGATCAATGCTAATAGTATCTACCCCGGATATAGAGTCTTGTGTGATAGTGAGAGTACTATCAACACCGTCCTTGACTTGTTATTTTTCACCTCTCTCTGATTCTTTCTTCTTTTACCTACGCTTATCATTATCACCTTTCTTGTTATCACTATTCTTTCCATCCTTATTACTCTTTAAGGCTTTACTTGAACTTCCACCCTTGTTACTCTCATGGTCATCATTGTCATCATTCGTCATATGCTTTGACTTGTCATCAAAAATAGCAATATCGAACTCCTTATCAATAGACCCTTGAAGAGTAGCAATCACGCAAGATTTTCATCATTTGGGTATAAAAGGTATCAAATTGTAATTTATTATCCTTCCATCTCTTCTCAATTTTGTTTATCACAACTTTGAATATTGTAGATGACAAACCAAGTAAGGTTTTGATGTCCAAATGTCATAGAGTGTGGCCAGTTTGAACAACTATTTCCTTAGATAGAATTGTGTCAGGTGGGTCTATCTGCTTGATTTCTCTTAGTATTATAGTGACCAGCTTCAAATTTTCCTCTAGCTTTTCACAAACTCAAAGTGGTGGTCATCCACACATTCCTTCAAATAACGTAAATGACAAATTAAGTAAGGTTTTGATGTCCAAATATCATATAGTGTGGTTAGTTTGAACAACAATTTCCCTAGACAAGATTGTATTAGGTGGATCTGCTTGCTTGATTTCTCTTAGTAGTGTAGTGAACAACTTCAAATTCTCCTCAAACTTCCTCATGAACTCAAAATGGTGGTTATCCACACTTTTCTTCTAAGTCTATAAAAACTCAAGGAAAACTGTGTCATGATAGACTTTTGAGTTTGCAACTTCATGTGACTAGCTTATGTGATAACATTTTTCCTTTGTTGGTTCCTCTTGAGTTGATTCCTGAGTTGACTCTACCACGTTACCAGGCTGATCCATCAGCTTCTTCTTCCATTTAGGCTCGTTGTCAGTAATGGATGAAAAGACATTTGAAGTAGTGATAAGTGAGATAGAAGGAGCACTCATGGCGGTAGCAATAACTGTCAACTATGTCTATAAGTTCAAAAGAGCATCACTAAGCAATTTATTTGCACTTTTAGACTTTGCAGTCACTAAATTAACACTCTCAATGAACTTCTAGTTTGAGCTTAGCTTTAACAACCCAATAAATGGGTAACCTCAAAACAATAAATAAATCCAAACTCCACTAAAACCATAAAACTTACCATTCTTGAATTAAAATATAACTAAATTATCCAATCATGCCAACAAACTCAAACATAACTCTATGAAGAGACTAAATTTCTCCAAGTCTGAAACTCGCACTCTTCCCAAAAGGAGCCCACTTATTAAGAATAACCTGCCGGAGAAAAATAAGGAGAACAATGGACCGGCAGTGAACAAAAGGCTCATATACGGATATCAAAAAAATGTATAAGATGAATAAAGATCAGACAATTAGCCAATATGAACATACACCGAATAACGAAACAATGAGTGATGCCAAAAGTCAAAGGTAATAAAATACCATGACACTTAATTTCACAATAGGGACACGCAGGCATTCAAATCAAAATAACTTACTCTTCCAAAATATATTCTTACAACTTACAAATAACACTAAAGAAAAATGATTACTCTTACACATAATCTCACACTTACAAATAATTCAAAATAACTTACTTATGAACATGGGAGATGATCTTACACTTACAGGATGTCCTACATTTTCGGATTTCCAGAAATACGTAGTCATCAAAACATACAAGGGTTTGCATAGCACAAAGCAAATGCTACCCAATATCTTATAGGGGCTTGAACGAAAATAAGCACAATGCTACCCAATATCTTATAGGGGCTTGCACAATGCTACCCAAAATCAAAATCTTACAGGGGCTTGCATAATGCTACCCAAAATCAAAATTTTACAAGGGCTTGCACGACATTAAGTACAATGCTACCCAAATATCAAATATCTCCCGTCATATATAAATATATCAAAAATAACCTCATAACACACTAAT
This sequence comes from Anethum foeniculum, assembly GCA_003724115.2. Classification (NCBI taxonomy): domain Eukaryota; kingdom Viridiplantae; phylum Streptophyta; class Magnoliopsida; order Apiales; family Apiaceae; genus Anethum; species Anethum foeniculum. The sequence goes on from PHNY01088557.1 coordinate 23,664, forward strand.
CAAATATCGCGAACCAAATATCGCACAAAATCCCTAATTTTAGATAAAGTCAAATCTGATCAGTTTCAAAGAATGCCAATTTACTCTAGGAAGGTGATTTTATCTAAACAATTATGAATATGAAAAACGTAGAAAATTCCAAGACCTTTCCAAAATGGTAAGGCTCGTTAAAAACGAACAAGTAATGAATTCAAAAAACAAATATTTGTGGACTGCAGAACAGAATAAGCCCCTGATTTCAGTAGTATTATGATATTTTAGACATCGAAATCACAAAATATGACAACAGAATGTGAATACAAAAAGCAGATATCTAAAAGAGCTTTCTAAAATGGCATTGCTCATAATATTTGAAGAAATTTTCAATTTACTATGAATTACGAAGTTAGAATGCACAAGATAGACTTAACCCACCAGATTACACAAATGGCAGATTTTGAGATATTTACAAGCAAAATATCAGAAAACGTAAAAGCGAAAGATGAAGATAATCAAATTATCTTTCCAATGAGTCTAGAATCACAACAATCCGATAGACAAATAATTAAATATGAATTTTACAAGAATTCGGATTCACTAGAATTGAAGCATAAGAATCCGATAAAATTACAACAAGATTGAGAGTGTAACGAAAATATCCGTACCTTGAAAGCTTAGCAATCGAGAATGCTAACCATCAAATTCAGAACCCCCAATAACAAGAACCCTAATTCCTTAAACTAAAAATTCATAACACCTAATAAGATTTTGCTCCTCATCTTTTTCTCCATCTCTTCTCTATTCTCTCTCTCCAACTCTTTCTCTCTTCTCCTCCTCCTTTTGATAAAAGTAATGTACGCCCTTTTTTTTACCAACCCCAACTCTTCCTTTTTTTTTGAAAAACCCCCTTCTCTTATTCTTTTTCTTCTTCTTTTAATACCCTCATTTTTTTAATTAAACTAATATCTTTTAAAAAAAATGGAATAAACTATTACTCTTAAAACAATATCCTGATTACAAAAATGCAAATAAATTTACACAAACCAATTTTAATTATGACTCACTAATATTATTTAATAAATAAAATCAAATAATCTAACTAAAAAAAATCATAAAAATATCGGGATGTTACATTAGCAATATATGACTATATTTCCAAACAAATAAAAATTTCCCTAAAGGTTACGAACTAATCTCTGACCATTTAATTTTAGAATCAAACTATACTATTAGTTAATTAGCTTGGCCTTGTATGTGATTATCCTAGTCTACACAGCCTTATTTATTTTTTATGATATTTATGTTAGTTCGATAATGTGATAACCCGGGTCAAATCCCGAGCATGTTTTAGAAACTGGGTCAGTTCTCGATTTCGAGTCCGAAATAAACCGAAGCATACTGGCCCCAAATGCAAACAACTTGGGTAAACAACAAGCCCTCCACATGCCTCCAAAAGATCTTGATTTTTTGGTGCTCATAGTAGTAGTACTTTGCCATATAAACTGAACAGAAGTCCCAAATCTCCTCGATGAAGTCCCAAGTCTCAAAAGTAATATATGTGTGAGTAGTGATAAGATCACTAGAGATGAATAGAGGGATTTGGGTATTTCTTCTATTTCTGTTTCAGGTCATCATCAGGATCTAACAACTCCCAAATCTAAAGCTGATCTAAAAATGAAGGGACTAGCTACTGAGCCATCTCTTGATCCTGCTCATACCTCTCCTACTGATGATGATGATGATTATATAGATGGTATTCCCACGTCTGTGATAGATGATTCTCTAAAGACTGGACATGGCTCTTCTTCTCAATACATGCCTGGTGCTGGTGAGCTATCTCCAAATTTCTTTTCATCATCAAGAAACTTTCTCTTAGTGCTTGCAGGAGATTTTGGAGATTTTGGAGTGTCAGCATCATATTTAATAGTTTTTGATTTTGCAATATCCAGCTCTTCTATATCAGTCACTGTGTAGTCTTCTCGCTTTTGCACAGTATTGTAGGATGTAAGTCTCGCCTTAAATTTGTAAGTCTTCCCTAATATATTATTCAAAACTGGGGGATCATATCTGGACTTGCATTCTGTTAGATAAACATCAATGGATTATCAATAAAGAGTGCAGGGAAATCAGTTTATGCGAAGCATTTACATTGAAAAATTAGAAAATACCTGGTCATTATTAAGTATATGTTGTGCTGAGACATTTATTAACTTCATGACAAGTCGATCGAATAACATGAAGGTTGTTTTCGAATCTGAATCCTGAACTGATAGTATCACTTTATATTTAGGAATCGGTTTTGTTCCATGAGTACAACTGTTGCATTCTTGCACTTCATTCATTTTCCTGTTGCACTTACTACATGCAATATAGTACCATCCATAATATGGAATTATTGCACCCACAGTTGCTTCAACGTAAAACAACACAGCCTGCATGATGGAAATTAAAAACAAAGTTGCATAGAAAATAATTTAGGTCTAAATAATGAATTTAGGAGGAGTTCGGTCTTACACTTTCCCCATCTGGTAATTTGGCATCAAATAGTTGCTCTATTGTAATAATGTCGATATTTGGTGGCACTATCTGCATTGGGTTTTTGATAAATGGTTGAACAATGGGTATTTTATTATCTTTCATGCTAGGATTCTCACGCAGTTCCACAATAGTCGAGTGTTCAATGTTGAAAAAGTATTGGGTCGAACTACTTGACCACAATACTATTTCTCCTGTAAAGTTGTTATAAGATAGTGTTAAAAACTATGACAATAATGAAAAGTTCAAATTTTACACTGTCAAAAAGTGTACCTCTAACAGATTTAGCGGATGTAGCTGTTATAATAATAAAGACATTGGGGTTTTTATATTTGGTCTCCCACTTGATAAAATTGTATGCCTGATTCTCCCATAGTGTGATTTTTATTGTGTCATTCCTTAAGAAAAATAGGAAAATAACAGTTAGAGATTCTAAACTATAATTATGGATTTTAATGACAGTAAAATATTAACAAACAATTATGGCACGACCATCAAATACAAACCTTTGGTTTGCAAGCACAATATCCATTGATTTTCTTCCACTGGCTGAAGTTTATATCTCTGTAATCTCTGTCAACTTACCAACAACATCTAACAGATATTATGCATGTTAGTACTATTTAACCCAGATGTGAATGACGACAATAAAAGAAGGGTAGTATAATGCATGAATATCTGTAATTACCCATGAGAGTTGCAACATCATCTAGCCTCTCTCTTGCCTCTTCAAACGTTTTCAATTCAAATTTGACCATAGGTATATCAGCCACATCATCAACTTTGTAACAACCGTTTTGCGGTGAAACTTGACCATGTATTCTCCAGACACAGGTCTATAGGTTTCAGGTCCATGTTCCACATTGTAGTTTGAAATCATGTAGACACCTCCAAGTTTCAACCTTTTAGTGAATTCTGTTATCAGCCCCAACTGTAATAATCCTGTCTGGACTTGAGTTCCCTGTTTTATTTGATGCATTTATATTTTTCATTAGCTCAGCAAAATGGATATAATTCATTAGATTTTTGGATATCAAGAAAAAAAAGGTAAACAAAAAAACAGAACTCTTCATCTATAATAATATAGGTTTTGTTCGTGACAGTTTGGGATCCTGATTTCTTGCCTTCCCATTTCCTCGAGACCCGAACTTTGATGAAGCCTTTTCCATCACTGGTGCTCAAACCTTTCAACAATGTATATGGTTCCATGTATCTGCATGTTAATGAAAGCAAGATAAAATAATTCTACTTCAGATATGAACATGAAAATATTTGTGTCAATGCAATTCTTTCATAAATTACCAGTTATAGTTGCAGTTCCTGTTCCAATGAATTACAGGGGAGCCGTTGATTGAAGCTTATATATGGGTGTGGTTGTATATCTGATAGAGTTGTATTTTTTTGAATAATGTAATATTAATTTGTATTGCAGTGGGAATGTCTTACCAATTTGATATTATCTTAGTTAAATTTAACTTGGAAAATTATTTAATTTGAATGAGATAGTTGTAATTTTTTTATTACATAATTCAATAATTAAATAATTTGCAAAGAAATAATGAGATGATAATAATAATTTGATTTATGATATTTACAAATAATATTATTTAAAGAATTATTATTTTAAATGTGTACCTTATAGTCGAAAGCGAAAGGGAAAAATGAGTTTTGTATTAGTTTCAAAATACAACTGATAGAGTTGCATTTGATATGAATGATATAATTGAGTTCTAGTCATTTGTATTATTGTTGGAATGAAATTCTAAACGGTTTAAACTTGTTATCTTGATTCAAACTAATATAATTATATTTAATATGAAACAGAATACAAATTAAATTTAAATTTCTAAAATTTATTAAATCTTTTTAAGAATATATGGGTGAATTAATGATTGATGTGCCTGATAACTTAAATATTTGTTAGTGATAATTGAGTAACTACTAAATACTATTTGTTAGTAAATATTAATATTTACTAATAAATATTAATTAATCTAAAATATTATAAGCTTGGAATAGTCGATGATAATTTTTCTAAAATATTAACATTCAGAAATGTTCAATGTCAAAATTAATATCAATTTTGAAATAAGTTTGGAATAGTTAATGATTATTTTTCTATACTATTTTTTGTCTAATTTGTTAGGTGTACATTTTTTTTATTTTTATAAAATATCGAATATGAAAGGGTATCGGATATTTTTAATGGGATCTAGCCTAGCTTTACTCCTTAATTAACCATATGGAAAGAACTTCAGTCACACTATCTTTATCCACCAATTGATTTATGCATTTACTTGACAACTAAACTTCACAGAAATTTGTCTGGTTTTACATAATAGTAGTGTTTCTATATTGTAACCACATATGATTTTAGATATAAACAAACATCTATTGTAGTGCTTTAAAAAACTAAACTCTAGATATAGCAAAAGTGACAGGAAATACACATGATAAGAAAAATATTAAGTCCCCTGGATCACAGTGTACCAAAAAGGTCATGGTATGATAACAATGTTTTGTTTCCCTGATCACAAGTTATTAAAAACCTCATGGTAAACAACATTCTTAGTCATGCCAATTATTGGGTGGCTTTTATTTTCACATACTATATACAATCCTAATGGTGCAGTCACTCTTGATATTGCCACATAAAACTGTCCATGGCTAAAAACAGGGTTCGGCAAATACAATCCGACAAACTTAAGTGTCTGCCCTTGACTTTTATTTATCGTCATTGCATAGCACAAGGATACGGGGAACTGTACTCTTTTAAATGCAAAAGGTAGTGCCGTATCTGTTGGCCTCATACAAATTCTCGGAATAAAAGCCTTCTCACCAATATGATTGCCACTTATTATAACTCCCTCTATAACTCGAGCACATAACTGAGTCACAATCAATCGCGTACCATTCACAATCCCTTGTTAGGAGCGAGATTTCTTAAAAGAACAATTGGAGCTCCAACTTTAAGTTCCAATTCATGATTTGGTATCCCTCCAATTTTAAGAGAATTCAAATATTCTAAAGTGTACATGTTTTCCATTGATTCATAGTTGACAGTACTCTTACAAATTAAATCCAAGCTTCGATATACTCTAGATTCTCCTACAAACATTTGAAGATTGAACAATATTAGTATACACACAGATATTAATATATATATATATATATATATATATATAAACTACTTATGCATTAATACATTGCAGTAAACATTGTTATATAAACAACTTAAGCATTTGTATAGTAATATCTAGTCTCTAATCTAGTCTCTAATCTAGTACCCTTTTATGTCTCAGCAATTAAACTAATGACCGTGTAAAGTGCAACTTCTGACGTTTCCAAATTTAAGGGCTAATTTTTTTTTTTGGATTGGAATACTCTTTTTCTCTTTCAAGTTAATATAATATTCAGTGTTTTTTTTTTGCATTTTTCTAAAGTATTTTTAAACATGAATGGAATTAATATTTCATGATGAACTCTACTTCTTCCTTAATTTAATATAATATATGGTGCATTTCTATTTACATTTTTAGAGGGATTCAAACACACATTGTAAGTTATAATTTTTGTTTCCCTGGTCATTGATAGGATTAGTCTATTTATAGTTATATCAATGTTGTAATCAAAATATCAAAGTATAGTAATAATATATTCGAAGCAAAATCTAAGTATAAATGAGTAAAAAAGAAGGTATTTTAGATTATTAAGTAATCCATTATCATCCATACTAAAGCATAAATATTAAAGTTACTTATGAAGATTTAATCTACAAACTACATCACAAAAAGCGAAATATTAATTAGTTTTCCTAAATCAAAGCATAAAAGAATCTAAGGTACCAAATTCGAGTTTGTTTTTCTCTCGCTATAATTGGAATAGGACCTAATCACGTGTACTTGGTCTGTCTTCATAGAAGTTACCAACTATTTTATTTATCTTGGTAGCAGCATAAATTATTCAGGAAGTGCAGCAGACAAAGCAAGAAACACAAAAAAATACTAACTTTACCCATGTCACTTACATTAAAATGTTTTACGACATGTAATAATTATTTTTTAAAGAAGTTCACTGTTATATGAACTTTATTACTTTGAATTAAAGTTATAATGTGCAGACTGCAGGGTGAAGTAAGTAGGGTCTGTAAACTTTAAACCTAATTTTATCACACAAAAATAGCCTATTAAATTCATAAATTATCAAGTGCATTGAGTGTGTGTTTTATGTGACAAAAAATCCTTCTATCTTCATTAGGGAAGTGTTAAAGAAACATAAAAAAATAATTAGAACATCAGACGTCTATTTTGTTGGCACACCATGAACATACATTAGGCTAAATAACTACAGGTTCAAATTGAATGTATTGTGTAAAATATCACAGTTTATAAATAATAACTTTACCCATGCCACTTACATTAAAATGTTTTGTGATATAAAATAATGATTTTTTGAAGTAGTTCACTGTTATTTGACCCTCATTACACATATATGTATGGGTGTAAGTGTATAATTTATTTATGGTGGAGATTTTTATGTGGTGGGTGGGATTTTTTTTTATATTGATTTTTTTTCATGAGATTTTTGTGTAGCTGGTGTATCCATTGTGTCAAATATTACAATTTATAGGATAAAAACATGGACCTCTTTCATTTTTCCTTGTGTGTCAGTGTGTTTGCGTGAGTCTATACTATCAGTGTCACTACACCTCTGTTTAACATGTAGAAACACTAAAGCCTGCAATATTAAATGGATAAGGAAATGATTTGGAGGTACTAATCATGTGAAAGCAGAGACTAAAGAAGTCATAGCTAGCTTGTTTAGCTAATCTATGAGCCTCATGTAGCTACTGTGATTGTGGAATAACAGGGACTGAGCCCGTCAAGTCAGAACTGCCAGCAATGGTAGTAGAACAGCTAGCGGGAACCTATTGTGTTGGCACTACCAGAAAGGGCAGTACTGAAGGTACTGCCAGTGGTTAATGAAGTAGTTCCTCGCACAGAAATAAAGAAAAAGAGGGGTAGGCCTAGTAAATCTGGATGTACAAAAACCTCACTTGTAGTAATCCTATGATCAGGTGGCGTATTATCAGATTGATTATTTATTATCTCTAAGAATCTTTTGAAAAATTAGAATCAAATTAAGTCTTAAAACTGAGGTGTAGAAATATATATTGCTTGGCCACAATGACCCACTTACAAATTAATTGCAAATGTTATTATTTTGTAACAAAAGAAGATGGTTACATGTTATGATGTATCATCTGTATGTATAGAAGATTATGTATACTTGGTAGCTTAAATTATTTAATATTTCAATTATTTAATATTTTTATTATTTTCCAAGTTAGTCTAAATTTGATAATGATCTTAGTAATTCCAAGTTCAGTTTCTTTGATCTGTCAAGAGCAACAGCTCTTCTTTTCTCTCTGTTTATCTTTTCACTTGTTAGAATTCAAACCCTAATTTAAATAAGAGTTGGCTAGCTGAAACCCCAGGAAATATGGTGGGTAGTCTAGCAAGTCAAAACGTGTGTAATAAATAGGAAGTGCTGGCAGTGCATGGGTAAAATAAATTAGTTGTATTCTATATATGCATGTAAAATAAAAGGTGGCTGTCATAGGTGAGTGTGCATGAAGTAAATGATAAAGCTGGGTGAGGCCTTACGTGTTTAAAGAATAAGACATGCAAGTATGTAAGGCAAAGTATAAACATGGAGTGAAATCATGTTGGGAACAAGTAATAAAGTCCAAGGTGCTATAAATATGGTAAAGATAATATTCCTTGAAAGAAGGTGGCTCTGCAGAAAATTAGATGATAGAAAAATTAGACTGGAAGGCTGGCTGGAAATTTGAATGATATATTTATGAAGTTGTTAAAGTGGGGTGTATTTCACAAAATGAAAGATAGACGGGAAATGCAAGTTTGGGTTTGAGGGGGAGTGTTAGAAATCAAACCCTCATTTGAATAAAAGACAACAAGTATTAACACCACTCAGCATGGGAAAATGAGGTTGTGAAGGATACATGAACGCATAGTGAAGAATTTATACACTAGATGTGAAGAAGTCTTCCTGGAAACCAGGAGCTTGGTATGCAGCAGCTATTCAAAGTCTGAACACTGGTCGTCAAGATATAAAAGATTAAAGGCTGCAGTAATTAAAAGGAGTGGAAAATGGTAGGCTACTCATATCTACAAGTAAAGAAAAGTGTTAAGTGTATGAAAAGAAGAATCTGAATGTTTATCTTCTCAAGTTGATATAGCTGTATAAACAAGGTGATCAGCATGTAGTTAATATACTTAGATGTAATAATAAATATTGTATAGGTAAGCAATAATGTAAGCTGGTTTATCTTAAGCCTATAAAAGTAGCTGCTGTGCATAGGAAAAATAACACACTGAAGTGATAGAGAGCAGAAGCTCACAGAGGGAAACACACCCAAGTGAAGAAACAGAAACAAAGCCGAAGCTCTCCTGGTGTAAGAAAAAAAACAAAGCTTTAGTTTTAAAAATAAATACAAGTGTGTGTTTGTTTTATACATCTTAAATATATATATTATTGTGTTTAAGTTAAAGTTTATTTGTGTAAGCCCATTATAGTTTCCAACAAGTTTGTACTTATACAAATAAACTGCATATAACATATAAACTTAGAAAATAAATATTATTAACAAAGCTTATAATATTTCTAAAATCATCAATAAATATAAGGTATTTGTTAGGAGGAAGACACACACACACACACACGAGATCCAATCTACCAATGCGGAGTACACACACAAAACATATTTGACGTGGCAAACCCACGTCTCAAACTTGTATTATTAATCAAAACAATTATCAATAATACAATCAATCTCACCAAACGGTGATTCACTCACACAATACTTAAGCCAAACAATACTCAAGCACACAATCAAATAATAACACCTCAATGGTGTTCTAAACCCGATACTTGAGCCAAACAATGCTCAAGCATCTTCCAAACAATACTTAAGGCTACATCTTAAGTATTCGTTATTCCTATCAAACAATATGACTATGTATATATAGCCACCCAAAACTTAGCCACCAAGACTTACCATACTTGTAATACAAGCCTTAC
>PHNY01088607.1:0-14759 GCA_003724115.2 Anethum foeniculum
TATTACGCAATATACTAAACCACGGACCTCACAGATGATCGAATTAGAAATAAAATATTAGAAATGTCAAATGATCCCAACTTGCGTCTAAAGCACGTGCTTTTGCAAAATTTGTGTTTTAAAAAGAAAAGAACCTTAGACTAGTTTACTCATTATTTAGTTAATTAAATAATCTAAACATACCCTAGTTTAAAACCTATTAGGCACACAAATTTGAGTGCGTAATTTTTTTTTAAAAAACAAAGAGCTCATAAATCAAATGAATTAACATGACGGTCCTAGGATTACAAAATCATGTACATTTGAAAATATGAAATATTATCCATATACAATAGTATAACTGTACTTATCAAAAATATACACAAGATCGTGCATTTTGTGTGATTATCTATGTAGAAATAAGATGAAAAGAAAGTATAAATCTATAAATAATAGGATTTTTATTAATAAGAAAAGACTTTATATTAAAGTTTATATTTTCAATTTAATTAGAGTAAGATATTAGAATAAACTAAAAAATTTGTATAAGTAATCGCAAAAGTTACAATTAACTTAATAGAGTTAATAGTAATGGATTGAGAATAATTTAATTGTAAAATTATCCTTTTATTGGGTCACCGAAGTCAAGTTCTCACATCATTTTGCTCGTATTGATGTAATGTCATCGGCAGTCTATTTGCTAGAGCAGAGGAAGAGCAGTCAGATCAATTTCTACTGGCTGGCTTCTTGGATCCCAAGTGGTTAGGTGGTTATTGGTTAGGCCAGCATCATCAAAAATGATCTAATATTAATATGTGATTTACGGTATTATATTAACAACTTGTTTTATATTAACAACTTCTTTAAAAAAAGGTTGACATGGTTATATATTCTCTTATTTTTCTATATTTGATTTGAAGAAAAATTTTAACAATATATTATTTTAGAAAAGTTATAGAAAAATATTAATAATATTTTAGAAAGCTGTAGGAAAATCAGATAGTTTATAAGATAAATAAATCTTTTTCCTAAAAAAATATTGAGATGTACTAATTCTTTAAATTAGTAAATTTTTTTAAATGTTGATATAATTATATGTTGACTTGGAAATAAATTTTAGTAAAATATTATTCTTAAAAAAAAATTTAAATATATTTTTTAAGTTTTTAATTAAAAAATTTGAAAAATAAAATGAACTAGGAGCCGTGTCGTATTCTATAAATATATTGATATATATATTTTTTAAACACATTAATCACTAATAATTAAACCCTAAACACCCTCACGGGATTGTCTTAGATGGTCGGCTTGTGGCTCTTAAGACTTGCAACCTTAAGGTCATGAGTTCGATTTTCTGGGCGCTCCGGGATTAAGTGGGCTACCATACTCGGGGTATGAGTGTGCTAGTAGCCTTCCGGATTAGTTAAGGTGCGCGCAAGCTGGCCCGGACACCGGATTATAAATAAAAAAAAAAAAACCTAAACCCTAAGCTAGTTTGTGCTGTTACCATTTCGGATCAAGAGGAATATTGTGGAGAATAAACCAAGTTGGCACCTTAACAGAACATATGTATCTATAACACTGTATTACAAATTGGGTTTTTTCTATACTCACAATTCTTGAAATTTTCTTGAAAAAAAGATGGAATCTTTGGATAATTTAAGCTTCAAAGTATCAACAGAGATGGAGAAATTGCTTTGTGAGAGACTGTTGGATGAAAACCAGCCTATTTCTGAGCGTTTTAGAGCTCTTTTTTCTCTTAGAAATCTTAAAGGCCCTTTACCCAGAAACGCCCTTATTCAAGGTCTCATCTTTTTCTTTATGTTGTATGTATATATATGTATATACCCTTTATTTTTTAGTTGATTTTGCTTGGTGTGTTGCTTATGTTTTGAGTTGTGTGTGTGTGTGTTGTTTATTGATTCTTGATTTGTTTTGTGTTTTTAATTGTTGGGTATGATTGTTGTTGAATTTAAATCTGTTTATAAGAATGCCCATGTAGTGTAGAACAGAGATTTTGCTATCTTTGAATTTTTTTTAAACTTTTTTTGTTTGGACCTCATCACAGATTGTTTGTGGATATAACCCTTATTAATATAGAAGTCAGTTTGAGCCAATTTTCCATGTTTACTTCTATTTGGCCTTAATTTGATAATGAGAGGTATAACATAGAGCTAGTACAAAGTGTTTTAGCACGATGGATCTTCTATTGTTTGGTATGTCAATTGGAGGGTTTGTTTGATTTTTTTTCGGGAAGTTAGCAATGTGTTCTTGATATAATGGCTATACTAAATCATGGAATGCTCTCAGTTACATGTCTTTTATCCAGTTTGGCTGTTGAGAATAAATAATATGCGTTAGTTTCAAGTGTAAAAGTAATCTTCTTTATGTATCAGTAAAGTAAGTAACTAAGTTTTGCATATATGTAGTGGACTTGCAGATGTAATTTCTAATTGGCCTGCATCTATAAATTGTAATGGTGCTATATTTATATTGCAGTTATAATATTATTTTGAACTATTATAAAGTGAAAGGTGTAAATGGGGCAAAATATATGGACCTGCTATTTTAGTATTAAGTGAAACAGTTTTATGCAAAGAAATGGAGATGAATACAGTATATAGCAGAATGGCTATAATTAAAACATTTAGGTGTATTTATTATTTGACCATCTAATTTGGGGGTAAGGACACATGAACCATCTTTCTTTAAAAATAACCGGTTCAACCAATCTACTTTTAGGGTTTTTACAGTTCGACCACAAATCCGGTTCTGGGTAATTAAAAGACACAAGTTTGTTGAGTGTATTAAGCCTTCAATTTTATAAACACTGCATATATCTTCACTCGTCACTTATAAACACTCTTAACACATTTTACTGATAAGATCAATTAGTTCTAGCCAAACCAAATCCTAGTTCCTGCCTTCCCAAATTATTCTTTCAACATGGTTTTGCACAGGGGTGGAGCCACGTGGAACCGAGGGTATCCCGTCTCGTACACGGAGATATCAGTTGGATATTATCATATACACTGCATATATATTGGGCCTTATTCTGTAAGCTCATAATTAACCTATTTGAGCTGTACAGTACCATGGTCCACAACTATAGCATGGGCTAAATAATGCACATATTTAATGTTGCCATGCTTCATGCTTGTTGCACTGAACCCACCCTCATTTCTCTTATGCTCAAGTTTTGCATCAACAGAAATAGTATTTTTGTGAGCTTCTTTATATCAGGGAATGCAAAAGTATAAGCACTTCTATAGTGTAATACATCGAATTTCATTTGGTGCAAGCACCACGTGTGCAATATATTAGCGGGAGTTTCAATATTAAGTTTCTCAACTGCACATAACTGGAAAGAGTTTTCATGCCAACTTACATTCTACCTATTCATTACATGTCCAGGAGGGAAAAAGTTAAATTATAATTTAAAATTTGAAGTCGCACTGCTCAACAACATGGCTTGCCACGAGTGCAATATATGGCCTACTAACTTTTTGAGCATCATAGTTTCACTCTCTCAGTAAGAAATGTGACTGTCTTAGGCTTGGTCTGGTGAACTTCTTTCGCAGTATCAAATTCTCATCCTTGGGTAAGCCAGCAACACCACTGGGCATAAAAGAAACACCGTTAGACTATCGCATAGAGGTACTAAGTGAAAGGAGTTGCAAATGGAGCAAAAATAATATGAGTCTACTATTTTAGTATTTAGTGAATTAGATTTCTGCGAAGAAATGGAGATGAATACAATATAGAGCAGTATGTCCATAATATTACTTTTATCCAAGTTTGTTTTTGTTAATACTTTTAGACTGAGTTAAATTCTAAGTCTTATCATATTAAGTGAATAAATGTAGCAATATTGAATATTTTAGAGTTATATTTTAATAATTAAGAGTTTGATTTGAAAACTAATAACATATTATTTACAAGTCATAGGAAAGAACGTAATTTGACGATTATCTACAAGCTTCTTCTTTTTATTAGTTTTTTCAATAAACATACCATAAATTAAATATTTTAAATAGGAAAAGAAGTATTATAGCATTTTTATTTATGTTTTCGTAGTATTGACAAGATGCAGGGTTTTGTTTAGTTATTCTGTTCACTATTTGACATTTTAAAAAATAGGTTTCCCTTTTTAACCTAAAAGATTTCCTTATACCCAAGTAGTCAGTCTATGATATGGGAATGAAAGGCAATAAGGCATGGTATACATTATTTATTCATTGAGGTTAGTTTACACATGTTGACGTTGGTAATAATTTCCTGTAGAATTCGAATCCATTAAAAGGATTGCCCAAATTGTGTAAAACTCTCTCTAGATAGTTCTCTTGGCATGTATATTTATAAGAAATCAAAAAATGGTTCGCTTCAATTTGAACTCACCAGACCCTGTTCTAGGAGCCGATATACTGAGTATGTTTATTTGGTACTCAGTTTGAACTCTTTTAGGTTTTCTTTACCTACATGTACTTTTTTTGAGTCTAAACATCAGAGGTCATGAAAGAGACATAATCTTGTTATGTTTTACAGGCAATTTTTTCCCCGCTAATTTTATAAATTTTTTCTTGGTATTAACTGAATATTAAAGACATACAAGACAGAAGTGGTACATTATTGTTTAGTACAACAAGAACGAGCTGCTGTTGTTTGGTATGTCGTTTTGTGAGGGTGGTTATTCTGGCAAAAGTCATATTCATAGTTTAACAGACTGCCAAGTACTGTATGAGGAAGGAAAAGATCTGGGTTAAACTGTTGCATTACAGATGCATACAATTATGTTATTCTTTTTTCTTGTTATACCAACTTATAAGAAATTTGAGTATTTAAAAGTTCAGAAAAATGCTGACAGTGGGTGTTGTGTTACTACTATTCTTGCAGCAACAAGGAATTCTTCAAATCTACTGGCACATGAGGCTGCATTTGCCCTGGGACAAATGCAAGATGTTGAAGCTATCCCTGCTCTGGAAAATGTTCTTAATGATATGTCATTGCATCCTATTGTACGCCATGAGGTAAATGAAATTTGCAACGTTTTAATGGCATTTTAAAATTCAAGTAGTTTAAGAATTTTGTTTACCATTCTACGTTATGGATTACAGGCTGCTGAAGCTCTTGGTGCTATTGGTTTGCGGAGTAACATCCCACTTCTGAAGAACAGTTTGGTTAAAGATCCAGCTCAAGAAGTCAGAGAGACATGTGAATTGGCTCTAAGTCGGATTGAACAACTGCCCAACGGTAGTGAATGTACTGATTCATCCACAATTGGAGCATCTCCTTTTCTCTCTGTTGACCCAGCTGCTCCTTCTTCTGGTTCTTCTGTACATCAATTAAGGTTAGTTTGGGTAAGCATTATGCTTCTTTTTGAAATTTTCTTGACTTGTTACGAAATTGTAATTGGTTTAGGGAAGTTCTTATAAATGAGGACAATAGCTTCATGTGATTTTTTTACTGAACTGTAATTGCTTTTAGGGAAGTTCTTTTAAATGAAGACAAGAAAATGGATGAGCGTTATTCAGCTCTTTTCGGGCTCCGAAATCATGGTGGAGATGAAGCCATTTCTGCTATTGTCGAAGCTTTGGGTGCAAATAGTGCTCTTCTTCGACATGAGGTCTGTTACTGACTCTGATTCAACGGTTTGACTCTTGCAACCATAAGATAGGTTGATTGCTGAGAAAAAAGTTAGGCCACTCATAGTGATTAGATTGAATTGAACTATAAATATGGTAAATTGGATATTCTATTATGCAACTCTCAGAAAGTATCTACTCTGAAGGCAGTTGTTTGGGTGGTTTGTTTTGATTCCTTACTTTGCAGGTTGCTTACGTCTTGGGCCAACTACAAAGTAAAATTGCTACAGATGCCCTGTCCAGCGTACTTAAGGATGTTCATGAGCATCCGATGGTTAGACATGAAGCAGCTGAAGCTCTTGGTTCTATAGCAGGTTAGTGTATCTGCGCTTCATGGTATTGGCAGTTTACAATGCAGTACTATATAGTATCACTTTCCTGCTAAAGCCAAATGACCCATTATCCCATTCTTTAGCGTACTAAATGTCTTCTACTAAAAACTTTAACGTGAAGTGCTTGTAATATATTGTTGTTATTTTCATAGATGGCCAATGTGTAGCTCTTTTGGAGGAATTTGTAAAAGATCCAGAGCCTATTGTTTCACAGAGCTGTGAAGTTGCTCTCAGCATGCTGGAGTTTGAAAAGGCGGGGAAGACGTTTGAGGTAATTTTAGAGAAAGTCTACCTTCTCCTGTTGGGCATTTTGGTGCAAGATAACACAATTCTAAGAGGTCGCTTCTTTTTATATTGCAGTATCTCTTCATGCAGACACCTCAAGTGCTGCAAGCCTGATTTTAATCTGGTTAGCTTATTTTTATGGTTCTTCGACCTGCCATTCTATCAAGGGATTCTGTATTGATGGTGCACAATATCTCTGCCTCCGACCATTCAATTGGTTTAATGATATCTTGTTCTTGTTGTTGTTTAGAATATTACTTAACGACTTAATGTCACATACAAATTATGGTTGATATTGAAAAGAGAAAATTGGCTTCAATCTATCTCCAGAAGTTCCTTCTTTTTTTTTCAATCACAAAATGTTCACATACACAAGTCTTTTATGCTGGATTTTTTATAATTGTGTAAGAGATTTGGAAATAGTTTGTTGATCCGTCACAGTCTTGCAGAGCTTTTATGATCTTTATTGAATTATACACATGAAAGAGTATATATATCTTTACCTAGTTTTAATTGATTGTTATTGCTTTCAGCAAAGGCCGGGGACGATGTCATGTCATTTAGTTAGATTGAAAGAGTTTAGGGTACATCATAACTCTTTGTTCAGGTGTTTGCTCATGTGATGTTACTTATACAATATTCAGATTTCACGAAGCGTACTTAGGTATACATTTTGCTGTTACCAGTTGGTGCCATTATGGAGTGTTAGATAAATCGGGGTTGTTGATGATAGCATTCAAATGATTAAAGAATCTTGTTATATGATAAAGTTGTTGAACTGTCAGATACTGTGTTGCTTGGAGAATAATGTGTTATTTTTCTGTCGACTGTCACAGGCATTGCTTTTGCTATAGATATTTGATCCTTTAAAGATTCCGTTTCGTGTTTTGGTTGGTTATTCAGCTTCTCTTTGTGTTGTTGTATATGGACTTGTTAGTTTGAGCACCGTAATGATTATGAATGAATGAAGTAATAGGAGAAAGCAGTTTAACTTTTTCAGTTTCTGACTACATCGATTATATTTGTTAGTGTTTCAAGTGACTTGAAAAATACGGAAGGACCTGATGCAGTAGCCTATACATCAAGACATTCTTCCAAGGTCCTACAGAGTTCTGTGAACTATATAAAACCTTGCTGGAAACGACCTGTTGCCATTGCCGTGTTCGTTATGAACGAACGATGAATGTGTGTAACTTTGTCATCTGTTGAAACAGACTTTGGTCGATTTTGAACAGAATTTTCGAAGAACAGCTGGGTATATTATGTAAAGTTGGAAAAGTTGAAGGGGGAAAAGAGAAGTGAGGTGGGATGTATTGGAGTATTATGAATAAAAGTGAAGGTCATAAGTATCAAACTCAACTTTCAGTTAAAGTATATTTTGTCTTATTAAATAAATAAAACATTTTACACGAGGATTGCCATTGTCACAAGTCTCAACCTCAATAACTCGTTTCCATCTACCCACCGTAACTGAACTGGCATTCAAACTTTATGAGTTGTGCTTACATATTTTTTAAAACACATAAAAATTTTAAAGGCATTTATTTGAAACTAGAAGCTCAATTTCCCGAGAGAAGATAAACTATTTAAATATAATAATTGAGCTTGATTAGACCTGTTTTTTAGTATGTGCCTAAGGGCACACAATAAGTGTAGGAAGAAAAGAACTAATTAAAACAAGTTATAATTATAAATTTCCGGCGCTTATTGTATACACTTGACCCATAATAAAAAATTAGTAAAACTAATACACGAGGGTGCATATATAATTATACAACTTGATTATAAATTTACAACGCTGTCACTAGAAATATATTATGTACTTATATAACTCCTTCTTCGTACTGAGTAGGAGTATTATTATCGTAATAATCTTTCATTGTGTTTTTAGTTGAAGACTTGTACTTGCAAAACTTTTAATAATTTGATTAATAGATTAAATTACTTTTAAATTAACATACTTTTAATCTTATAGTGGCACCCACTTAGGTAAGGGAAGTGACTTGTTAAATTATTAAAGTTAACTAATATATAAGTACTAGCTTTTTCTCTGTTCTTTTGTCTCTAATCCATTGAATTATGGAGGTTCAGTGTCATTTTTTAATACTGCAAAAAATACAATTAGCCAAATCACTAGTAGAAACAATCTAATTTTATAATTCTAATTTGCGTCTAAAAGTAGTTAGTGACGCGTGTACGTGAAAAATATTCAAAATAACATACTTCAGCCAGCTAGCTTCAATTTCCAAAGTGCACTGCAGCGTTCGTTCGGCGGAATATTATTTTATTTCAATTGTTTAGTATTCTCTCTTTATTTTAATATTAGTCTATACAATATCCAGACTTATTCTCATCATTTTTTCTCAATATTATGCCATATTATGCATATGTAATTTTTGTTTTTTTTTCCTTTCCACTATGCTTTTACTTTGATTTTTTTAATAAATACAAAATAATGAATTTATATACACACACGTTTGGGTATGTCTTGGTTACATGTTCATATTGATTTTTGACTAGTTAAATTGACGGGCTGATTTATATGTATAATATAGTTGAAAAAAATTAAAAAATTATATCATTGGAAAGCATATTAAGTTTACTTTAAAATATAAATTTCAATTTTCTTAAATAATAAATAAATAATTTTTAATATTTGATTAAAAATTAATTAATAAATTTAACTTTTATAAAATCAGAATTAACATGAATTTAGGTACCGAGGGAGTACGAAATATTAGAGATTTTGCATTCCAAACAGTAGAAAATGGAGTATTATTGGAAATTGAAAAATTGAAGTCAAATAAGCATATACTTTATCAAACACAATATTAAAATAAAACCAGTACAATTATCATACATAACCATTAATAATTGTCACAATTTTACCCTACACAAAGACCTACCATGTCCCCTCCTTATAACCCCCTTAAAAACCCCACCATTTCTGTCCTAAAACACCTGCCTGCCCACTTCTTGATTCCCTTTCACTATTTCCTAGTGCCCTCGTGTGCTCATTTTAATATACACACACTTCTTGGTTTATATGGCTACATCAGGGACTAGTTCTCCTTGTGGTGCATGTAAGTTTCTCAGAAGAAAATGTGCCACTGATTGTATTTTTGCACCTTATTTCACTTCTGAACAAGGCCCTGCTAGATTTGCTGCTATTCATAAGGTGTTTGGTGCTAGCAATGTTTCCAAAATGTTGTTTAATATTCCGGTAGCTGATCGTTGCGAAGCGGTTGTTACGATTGCTTATGAAGCTCAAGCAAGGATTAAAGATCCTGTTTATGGTTGTGTTTCTCATATTTATGCCTTGCAACAACAGGTACAATTCCTTACATACATAATATACACATATATTTGTTTTTCCTTCACACAAACCGTCTTTACGAACTATTTCAGAGTAGAGGTAAGATCTGCGTATTTCTGCAGAATTTGTTTGGTTTAGTATATTCTCTTGTTATAGTAACAAAAATGAATATTTTTTTTAAATAATCTTGTACATTTATGTATGAATGTGTAGGTGGCAAGTTTACAATCACAAGTGATGCAAGTGAAATCTCAGATGGCACAAGGCCTAATGGATTCAAGAAATCATGAAGAAAATCTGTGGCCAGCAGGGAATTACATGTCAGGAACCGCGATTTCATATCCGGGATACAATTTCATGAACAATACTTATGTGTCACCACAGAGCTCACCGGAGTCGATAAATCGTTATCATGACAACAAGGAAGGTGTGATGAGCTTGGAAGACATACAAAACAGACATGATCAGCTAATATCATTACAAAATCCAAGTAACTGTGGGTATGGTAGGAAGAGACCATCTGGATCTCATATTGATCAGTTGGGTGAGCTTCAAGAACTAGCTAGTAGAATGATGAATAACTAATTGTATCTCCTTTAATAAGAGATATAATGGTATATGTATAGATGGAAACTTAAGTATGTTAAAGGTAGTATGTTTACTAACAATGTTATAAGCCAAAGGAGGCGGTTTTACTTTGTGTTAAACATTTGTTAAGTAGTCTGAACTTGTGCAAAATCATCTGTCTCATAAGATAAATATTCATTTAAGTCACATTTACAAGAAATGAGAATGTATTCTCAGAAATGAAATCAAGGGAACACAGTGTCTTGTCGGAGCACAAGTACAAGGTAAGAACAAGCTATCGGTACCAATGTTATCATATTTAAAGTCCTAATAGCCGAATTACATTGTTTGAAAGTGTCGAAATACATTTAGTGAGTTATGTTGAAAAAACAGCTCTAAACTTGATATCGTTCATCACAATATGTAGTAAAGAATCCGGAGAAAGACCTCCATCATAATATCTGTCATTTCACGCGTTGTTTTTGACAAGGTTAGAATCTCGACATTATGTAAGAGTTTTTTTTTGTTAAGCAGGAAGTAGGAGATTTCTAACTCTTTTAAACAAAATAGATGCATGTTAATCGACGAATTGATCTCATTTTTTTATTTCTTAACATATCTCCGAGTGGCAATATATTACCGATAGATAAAAGATCATTCAGGCCTGGTTTTTTTCTTCTGAAAGATGCAAACATGGCATAATCAGCCAGGTTGATAACAGATGCCGAAACATTCAATAATCAAAGTTTTACAATATGATAGATAGGTTTAATTATAACTTAACCTTGAAGTATGATATCACGTACACATACCCTTTTAAAAAAAAAAAGTTATATTACGTCAACCACTAATATACTAAGTGTGGTTTAATATAACTTAACCTTGAAGTATGATATCACGTACACATACCCTCTTAAAGAAAAAAGTTATATTACATCAATCTCTAATGTACTAAATATATACGTAATGATTCTTATTCCGGTCAAAAATTTAAACCGATAGAAGTCACATTTTCAGGCAGGTCTTCGAGGCAGAAAATTGTTTTTCTCCAAGTTTTAATATCATTCCCCGTCCAACACATTAACCTCTCCATTGTATTACATAATCTGTGTCTGTCTAATTTATTTCCTGAGATAACTCGTATCCAATACCTATTCGTTAGAATCGGGAATATTTGTTGGAGCAAGAGTCAAGATATACGTAATTAATATATAAAGGATTGATGTATATGACTTTTTTATTTAAAAATTTATGTGTACACATTGTCAGCCTAATAAATAAAAGGATCCCATAAATTTAAAACGGGAAGAATAATGACATGTATATACATAAAAATTGATGAGAGATTTAATACCTCATGCTCCATTTTATCAACTCCATACATGAAAATTGTCTTTCATAAGTACGGTAATTAGCAAAACAATATTGTTGCCTCAACAATTAGCAAGAAAATGTAATAATTTAATATGGGGTGCTAATCCTTGACAAACGGGTGTTATATAAGCCTTATCTAACACGCTGCTCCAGAACCCTTAGATCAGTATTTTAAGGGTCTGGATTGAATTTTTTCTTTTTGCCATTCCGCGAAAATTTTTAGCGAATCGGAGTTTTGCCTTTCCGCGGAAAATTTTCGAGGATTCCGCAGAAAGGCAAAAGTCCGATCCGTGAAAAATTTCCGCGGAATGACAATTTTTTTTTTTTAATCTGGACCTTTAAAATATAAATCCGACGTCCCGTGTTAGATAAACTCTCCCTGGCACGCCGTTGGCAGGACCCTTTCATATGTACCTCGTGAAGAGCAATAGAGACGCAACATTTGACATTTGCGCAATGAAATTCTTGTATTCTAGATCTTCTTGGATTTGCTTTCGAAGCTGGATAATTTAGTACTACTAGTACATGTCAGGCTTCTTCTACAGATATGATAACATAAAATATACTTGTACATGCTTTGCATAATTGGATTCATATCTGCTTCCTCTTATTTTAAATTATTAGTTCCAGTCCGTGTGATTGAAAGTTTGAACTCTATATTGTCGTTTCGCTAAGAAATTAATCTATAAAATTTTCATTTTAAAATAAAGGCATGGCCCCTTAACTGCTTTCACGTACAAGATGAAAATTTAAAATACAATGCAAATTGCAATTCTTTTACATTCGATCGTCAGAAATTTAAGTACTTGTGCACAAAATGTGAAATCGTAGAGATACTGAATGTAGAATGTAGAGAATTCTTCAATAATTTTCCTGAATTTCTGGGAATGGGAAACGTCAGGTTAAATAAATTACAAGACACGCGAAAACAAAGAGCATGAGCACATCTAACTAACGATTTAAACTCGACCCTTGACTGATTTAGTAGTTTAGTGCGTATCTATACGTAGTACAAACAAACACTCACATGGGAAGCATCTGCAGATGTGAATGCTTGAGTACTGATTGAACAAAGACGACATAGTTTCGTAGCATGACTAGCTAGGATTGTTGCCTGTTAAAAACCCTAAAATGTTTGAGTTTATGATTCGGGAGGCACTAGCTAGTTCGCTACAAGGCAAACGAAGATTGCGATTTTAGTCCAGGAGTATGATCTGGAGAGTCGGTCGAGGTAGAATCTGGTTTTCAGTTTTGAGATAGGCAAAAGTAAAACATTAATCATATGTAAAGGATTTTAATTGTATCAACTTATTAAGTGTAAGAACATTTCTAAGTTTCCTACTGCCTACTTCATGATTGGTAGCTGGAAAATGCATGTCTTCAATTGTGCGTGCAACAACCCTAATGCTCAGTAGATACACTGATCTCTTCCTCTCGTAATATACATGCACGCAAAAGAATTTATTTGGATATCTGTAGTACTTGATCGAGTACGAATTACCACTGAATATAGCCTGAGGCCGATGACTGAAGGTCATCTTAATTATCTCGAAAAGTCCATTGGCAAATACTTGTCTGGTTGTCATGATCAAGAAAATCCAGCATTCTCACCTTGGGGAAGAGCTGGATATTTTCTTAGCTTTCACAATATTTGTTCGAATTCATCGTAATTTTCCTCAAGTTTGGATTGTCAAATAAGAGAATCATATTTCAGTTTTCTGATTGAAACCAATTTTAATCGTGTGGAAAACTAGACTGCTAATTTTCCCATAAGATGTACTTTCATTAGGATTTCCACTACTTCCTTAGCGCGTCACCGATGATTTCCATGTTCTTTAAGGGAACAAATTGTGCTCGTATATTATCAACTTCCTTTAGCTAACCT
Source organism: Anethum foeniculum (assembly GCA_003724115.2). NCBI lineage: Eukaryota > Viridiplantae > Streptophyta > Magnoliopsida > Apiales > Apiaceae > Anethum > Anethum foeniculum. Next base: position 13,381 of record PHNY01088607.1, read on the forward strand.
GATTTTATAACATTCTAACGCTCCCGTAAAAAATTAATCAATTAGTTATAAGAAAAAAGATTGATGGTAAAAAAATTGTTTCTTGTAACTTAATTTATAGTCCCCGACCAACGTTGATTGAGAATCAACTGCCGCAATTTTTAGTGACCACAATAAATTACTACGCCATTTAACGTTAGCAACTGAAAAATTACCATTGTATATATAATTAATTGCATATGGATGGTCTTGACTTGATTTTGCTAGCCCTAACAAACAATACTGATGCTCCACAATTAATTTACAGTTAATTAAATTAGACGAGTCTATTCGTAATGCAACATCTATAGTATCCGTTTTATATACAACAATAGTTTTGACCAAGCAAACAAAGTGATTCATGTTTAAATAGCTTTCCGGGGCCAACGGCCTCATTACTGTTCATATAAATCAATGAAAAGAAAGAAACAGAAAATTGTGACACCATAGAGAGAGCACCCCGAATTAAAGGAAGTTGTACATAATAGAGAAGTCACTTTTAATTAAATTGTGTTTGCTCTTCTTTTCTAGTTTATCATTTATTTTGGTGTATCGGGGAGGCCACAGTAGCTGGAATAACAATTCATAATATAGAACCAAAAATGTGTGATTAAATTCAAGAATTGCGTGCTCAAATTTTAATATAAGAATATATTTTGCAAGAAAAACATATATATTTTAGTTCTGAACAAAAAATGTGTGTTACGAATATCACATGAAAGCTGACGTAAGCATGAACCGGAACATATATAGGCACCACAAGTGAACATGTTTCCAGCATGCTTACTAGGTATAGTTACAAGCTTATTAAACCTAAATTTCATGGATCATGGGGCTATTTGATCCCATTCCAAAATACTATTTTCTATATGATTCATCATGCTATATATGAGTCTAATAAATAAAAATTCATATTCATGTATTATTTAGAAATTTTTTTGAAATTTTTTTTGGAATATGTAGCACAGTTCTTATTTTATTATACTAAGAATCATTTATAATAAAATATTGGTGGTTGCCGGACAAAAAAATGAAATAGAGAGATAATAAATTTTCTAAAAACAACCACTTTAAACTATAATATTGTTTGTTTAAGGAAAAATGAAGTTTTTTGAAAATTAACTTATCTAAAGGAAAATATTTTTCGTTATTAAAAAAAGATAAGAAAATGTTCATTTGTCAGTTTAAATAAGAGAAAATATTCTTCAACAATACACTACAACAGTAACGGTCTATTATGACAGAGTTAATACAAAGAAACCGTCACAATTGCCATCAATTACGACAAACAAAATCAGTCAAAAATGCCCGTGTCGAAAGTTCTTATTCTGTCATATAATCCAATTCAGTCGCTAGTTCTA
>PHNY01088659.1:0-20462 GCA_003724115.2 Anethum foeniculum
CCTGTCTTCAACTTCAGGATTCCTGTGCTTCATAGGTTTAATATTATTTGCCTGTATCCTATCCTAGTTGAGTTATATTACCTCTATTACATATTACGTTACATTATGCTTTACAAAATTCGAGACACCACCATATCACGCCCTATTGGTTGAATAACTTTGATTATCCTGTTATCAATTCCAACAGTAAAGACTCCGTTCTCTGGGATGATCACCTCATTCACACTATCAAAACTTGGCACATATGGGAGTCTATTAGACTTAGGGCTCCTATTGCAACTTGGCACAAATGGGTTTGGCATAATCTGAAAATATTTAGGTATGCTCACCACGAATGGAAAGTCTGGCTCGGCAGGTTACCTACCCTTCAAAGACTTGTTTCTTCTTTTGGTCTGGCGATAGATACAACTTGTTTTCTCTGCATTAACAGAGAGGAGAACCGTGATCACCTGTTTGTTACTTGTTACTTCAGCCACCACATCCTGGGGGCTCTCACTAAAATATTGCATACTTCTGTTCAGGGGAACACTTGGTTGGAGGTTTTATCTTACTGGGGAGCTATTTTTAACCCGAGACACATAGATCTTGTCTTGCTGGCTGCTCAAGTCTTTTCCTACCACATTTGGAGGGAGAGAAATGCAAGGTCTCAGAGCAAGAGCTCCATTGGTTCTTCTAAGTTTCTAGAAGGCATTATAGTTGATATCAAAGCTAGGCTTAGTAATTCTAGATGGTTAGAAATACCTTGTTTGCTAGTTGGCTCCTTTAGATGGGGGCACCTTCTTTACTTTTTGCTTTCTATTTTCAATCTCGGCTTAATATTGACCATAGATAGTCCTCTCTATGACTTGTCATAGAGCATGGGATCTTCACTGTACTCTTTAGTTTTCTTATATACTATCAAATTAGCAAAAAACAAGAAAAAAGTGAAACATGATTCTTTCATGAGGGAGATCATATTTATTCTTAATTAACTTAACATATGAATGAGAAAATAAATTTTACCAACTTTTATTTCGAAGGATGTTTTACCAAACGTCTAACTTAAAGCAAGTATGAAATAAATTAATAATTTTTTAAATTATTAATAATATCATTTCACTATTTATACTTATTTATAAGTAATATTTTTTTAAGGATCACTTGACTAATATTTTTTAATAACATATAAGAATCATTGTAGTTCCCTCTCTTATTTTCATTGAAATAATGTACTTTTAATAATAAAATATTGAATAAAAAATGAGTATAAGAAGAATCTTAAGAACAAAATTTCTTGTTTATGTTAAAAATCTATATATTATATTTCATATAACAAATAAGCTAATAGAAGATTTAATCTACTCTTGACACATTAACATTATGCCCCCAAATCAATGAAAAAAATGAATAGAAAAAAAGAGAGAATGATTCAAATACTTATTTTTGGAGGTTTCTTGCCCCAAAATATCTATTTTGAAATATGCAGTGCTAAATATCCACCAACACTCTACTTTCAGTAGAGTATTAGGATGATACGTCACATTCAATAGAACATCAGGCGTGATACTCCTTTTCCAGTGGATTATCCAGGCCTAATACTCCATTCAGGCTTGATACTCCTTTGCAAGTGGAGTATAACGTCTGAGTGGACTATCAGGTAATTTTTTTCATTTTTTAAAAATTAAAATATTTATTTAATCATTTTTAAAATTTAAGAGTGGAACATGTTTTTCCAATTTTTAATATTTTAGAATTCAACAATTCCTCATCTGGGTTTTAGAAATATTTTAAAAAGAGAAATAAGACACATCAATTTAGGGTTTAGAATTTAGGGTTTAGACCCTAACCGTGAAGCCCAAATCCCAATTTAAGTGTGGACCTTAATTGAACAATTTTAAAATTTAAGTGCGGACCATATTTCTATAATTTTTTATAGTTTAGGGTTTAACAATTCCTCATTTGAGTTGTAAAAATATTTAAGAAAATGAATAAAGGGCAATTTGATTTAGGCCTAAAATCCTAGAGTCTATACCCTAATTTCAATGTGAACCTTGATGTAACTATTATAAATTTTTATATAATACTTCCCCTCTGATTCTCCACTAACAAAGAAGTATTACGCACTTATACTTCACTTGGAAAAGAGTATCTTTCTAATACCCTCCCTAAAATAGAGTGTCTTGTGGGATATTCCCTGCCAGTATATTTGATACTCCACTGTAAATAGAGTATCCGGTAGGTATCCGAGAAAAAGTGAATATTATCCGTATCCAAATCCGAGAATACGAATACGAATACATATATGAATATAGGGCGATCCGTAATGCCATCCTAGTATCGCATCCTCTTTCTTTTATAGCTAATTATGTAGCATCTTTGATTGGCGATACACTGGCTTTTATGGCCATCCTGAAAGAAGTAAAATGACACAATCTTGGGAACTAATAAAAGATTTGTTTCAAAGCTCAGAGCTTCCTTGGTGTATAGCTGAGGATTTTAATGATATGGCAAGTTTAGATGAGAAAAGAGGAAGCCGTCCGCAGCCAAGTTCGTTACTGGAGGGCTTTAATCAGGCTATATTTAAGTGTGGGCTAACTGATCTAGGCTTTGTAGGTGAAAAATATACTTGGGAGAGATTTCGAGTAAGTGAGAAATATGTTCAGAACGATTAGATAGAGGCCTTGCTACTACTAGTTGGATAGAGCTCTTTCCGGCTTCTGAAGTTCGAGTCTTGATGTGCCAACGTCGGATCATTTACCTTTGTGTATATCTTTAAATAGACAAGTGTATAGGCCTAAGGAGCATAGGTCTCGATTTGAGAATGTGTGGATTAAAGAAAAGGAATGCAAAAGTATTATTCAACATTGCAAGAGTAGGGACAGAAGTATGGATATTGTGGATAAGATGGTGAGGTGTTGTGCGAGATTGGAGGAATGAGGGGAGGGAGGTCTGCTTAAAGATATGAAAGATCAAATGGCACATTATAGATGTGAGCTTAGAAAGTATCGATTAAGAGGAGACACAGATGGTATCTTACACTACAATAGAGTGCGATGAGAGTACTTGTGTTTATTTGAAAAGCAAGAAATCTATTGGAAGCAAAGGGCTAAGCAATTTTGGCTTCAAGAGGGGGATTAGAACTCCCATTTTTTCCATAAATTTGCGTCCACTAGGCGAGACCATAACACTTTGAGAAGAATTAAGGATGAGGGTGGAGTGTGGAAATATACTAATGTAGAGGTACATAGAGTAATTACTAATTACTTTAATGTGTTATTCCGGGCAGGAGAAATAAGTGAGGGATTAACGGATAGAGAGAAAGTTCGCACTGTAACTGAGGATCAGAATAATGAGCTCATGGAGCCCGTGACAGAGGATGAAGTCAAACGAGCCAGTGTTTGCCATGTACCCAGAGAAATCACCCTGTATGGATGGTTTAAATCCAGCGTTCTTCCAAGCCTATTGGAATATTGTGAAGAAGGATGTAACTTTGTTTTGTCAGAGCTTTTTTGATATAGGGGTATTACCTGAGGGGCTTAATCGCATGTTGGTTTGTTTAATTCCAAAGAATAAGAAGCCAAAGCATGTGTCAGACCTTCGATCTATCTCCTTGTGTAACGTATTTATGAGGATTTTGTCTAAAGTGATGACTAACAGACTCAAGCCGTGTTTGAAGTCACTAATATCTGAGAACCAGAGTGCATTTATTGAGGGAAGATTGCTCACAAATAATGCTTTGATAGCTTTTGAGATAAATCATTTTCTTCGTAGGAAAACTCAAGGAAATGTGGAGTTGCTGGGCTAAAAATTGATATCTCTAAGGCTTACGATCGTTTGCAATGGAGTTTTGTTGAGCAAATGTTGAAAAAATTTGGGTTTCACTCAGTTTGGATTAATAGAATAATAACTTGTGTAACTATAGTATCGGATAGCTTTCTTCATAACGGGGTTGTGTTTGGTGATGTTCGTCCGCAAAGAGGAATTTGACAGGGGGTTCCCATCTCTCCTTGTCTTTATATTTTGTGTGCTGAAGGTTTATCAGCCATTATTATACATTTTTAGAAGTGTAGCTTGCTTCATGGATGTAAAATTGCTAGAGGGGCAGCAAGTGTTTCCTATCTCTTATTTGCAGACGACTGCTATTAATTTTTCAGGGCATCTCAAGAAGAAGCGGGTGTTATGAAAACGATCTTGAACAGGTATGAGAATGTCTCGGGTTAGGCTGTCAATTATGAGAAGTCTAATATTGTGTTTAGTGTGAATACAAGTCTTGAGGATAAGCTACTGGTGTGTGAAAGTCTGGGAGTTAGAGAAGTAGTAAATCCTTGAAAATACCTTGGAATGCCAATGTATGTTGGAAGGAATAAGGAAGAGGTGTTTGGTCTTTTTACTGATTGCATAAGACAGAAATTGCAGGGGTGGATGAATAAGGATTTATCAAAATCAGGGAAAGTTACGCTCTTGAAATCAGCAGCTCAATCGATACCAAACTTTTGGATGTCTTTGTTCTTGATTCCAAATGGTATATCTGACGCTGCTAAAAAGCTGATGAATGGTTTTTTCTGGGGAAAGACCTCGAATGGTAGAGGTATTAGTTGGTTGGCGTGGGAAAAATTATGTAGTCCGAAAGATTGAGGTAGGTTGGGGTCAAAAACTTGAAGAATTTCAATATGGCTATGCTAGCAAAGCAAGGGTGGCGTATTATAAACAATATTAATCCACTTGTAACTGATATTCTGAAGGCACGCAATTTCCCTAATTCTGATTTTCTGGGAGCTGAGCTGAGAGTGAATCCTAGTTACGTTTGGAGGGGCATTATTAGTGCTCAGGAGGCATTAAAAATGGGGTGTAGAGTGAAAATTGGCAATGGTGAATCTACGAATGTGTGGTCATCTCAATGGCTTCCAGACCGTAAGAATGGGTTCATGACAACGGAAATGCCAATGCAGTTAAAGAATATTACAGTGGCAAGCTTTATGCTAACTGAGGATGCTCGTTTGGATTTTGATGTGCTTCGTGATGTTTGCAATGATAGGGACATAGAGCTTATAAAACGCATTCCAATTCCAATGGGGAGGGTGAGAGATTCCTGGTTTTGGATTAAAAATGAGAAATGTGTGTTTACTGTTAAGAGCTGTTATAGGTGGCTGCAAGGGGAAATTAGTAGTGACTATGCTTTGTTCTGGAAGAAATTATGGTCTTTGAAAGTGCCAGAGAAAGTAAGTAATTTCTTATGGAGAGTGTGTCGTGGATGTCTACCAACAGTATGTGCGTTGGCTATGAAGCGAGTAAATGTGGACATTCTATGCCCTTGGTGTCATAATGAGGCTGAAACAGATGGACATGTTTTATATGGATGTGGATTTGTTAGGACGGTATGACAAAACTCAGATGTTAAGTCATTGATTCAGTTTGAACCAGGTAACTTCGGTTTTGTTGTTCTTAATCGATGTTTTTCTGTTGGCACGAAAGAACAATGTGCTTCAATTTGCATGACAGCATGGAGTATATGGAATAGGAGGAACAAATGGGTTTGGGAGAAGGCTAATGAGTCTGTTTTTGGGGTGGTAGTTGCAGCTCGAAACTTGCTTCATGACTGGAGGAAAGCACAGATTCAAGCAACGATGCATGTGATCCATGAGGTAATTCAGAATTTGAAAAAATGGAGTAAACCTCCTGATGGCTGGTTGAAGATTAATTGTGATGCTTCTGGGGCTATTAATGGGTGTATAGGAGCTGGATGTGTTATTAGGGATTGCTAGGGGCGTTTTGTGGCTGCTCGTTGCTGTAGGATAGAGGGTAGATGGTCTCCAAGGGAAGCTGAGGCTATCAGTCTTAGGGAAGCAATTTCATGGACCAAAACACTGAATATTCAGTGCTGCAGTTTTGAGACTGATTATCAGGTGCTAGCGGGAGCTTGCAATGGAAAAGCTGGAGCGTCTTACTTTCATACTATGGTTTCGGATTGTGTTTAGGATTTAAAGCACTTTGATCACGTGCTAGTAGTTTTTGCTTATCGGTCTGCAAATTGTGTGTCTCATTTGCTTGCGGAGTGTGGTTGGCTACTCTTCCAGATTTTATTAATCATGTACTCGAAAGTGATGTTTCTTAAGTAATGCAAGTACGTTTGTATTCAAAAAAAAATGTAACATCTTTGACTTTTGAAATTTTTTTAACGGATTCATTTATTTAGCGGGTTCATATTTGACAATGTTTTCTTGCAAAACTTTTAAATTATTTATTAATAAAAAAATTGTATGATAAACTACTTAATTTTTTTGAATATGTAATTTATCATTATTTTTTTTCCAATCAAATTTAAAATTTATGCATGTTCACCTACAATCTACGTAACATATTTATATTTGACAAATAAAAATAATATATTTACATATGTTAAATATGTGAATATTTGGTTGCAGATCTTATGTTTTTAACGGAAGTAAAATAATCGAGTTCGAGGCAAATTGAAGCTTTAGGTCATCGAGTCAAGCTCAAGAAAACTTTGACCCACTTTATTGTTCAATTTTTTGGAAAATGTTCCCCATGTAAAACTTATTCCTTTCGATTGTCTGTACTTTGATCAGTTTTAGGAGAAATTGCTCCTTAATCACTCCGCAATCTTTACGTAATTGCAATAATTAAACTGCCTGTGCTTCAAAGATTTCTACTTCATCCCCAATTGATGTCTTCAATCTTTACTATCCTCCCGAGTTTTTTAAGGAAGAAAAGATAGAGGATCACCGTAGGTATTTTGGACACTGATGGGTATTTTAGTCATGCACTTCAAAATATGTCAATGAAAACACCAAAAGATAAGTTATTACTTATCTTTCTTCTTTCTCACAAAATTATCAAAAGTGATTAAAATAGAAAATGGATTATTATCTTTTTTTTTTCTCTCATAATCCTTTTAAAACATGATAAGAAGATTTTAAAGAAAGATATATAAAAAATATCCTTCGAATTCTTTGGATATTTTTTCTTCTCTTTCTAAAAATTTATTTTGAAAAGAAATCTAATATCCACCTTCATTTTTCCTTTTTCTGAATCATTGTGAGAGAATTTCTGTTAATGATGCCAATTCACGTGACATTACCCTGTTCGGTGCTATCCTATTTGAGTTTTTAAGGTGTAAAAAAAATATCAAAACTAGCCCGTTCATTTTAAAATACATGTTCACTTAAAAAAAATACCAAAACCACGCTTCCGTTTCAAAATAAATGTTCATTGTTAGAAAAATTTTTTGTTCCAATTTAGTTGTCCACTTCAACTTTTAATACAAATTTATATTTTCAAAATTAACTCTTCTTCATATATCTCTTATTTATATTTCCAATATCAACCTTATTCCACATGTTATAGTCAATTAATGCAATTAATTCAACACTATTTACTTTTCTTAATATGTGTGATTCTTTTAAAGTGAACATGTATTTTGAAATGGAGAGATTAATTTTTAATACCTTTAAATAACACTACTCTTTAGTTATTATACTAAACGTATAAAATATCTCCAATTATAAGAAACTATTATCTAAAATACTACATCACTTCCCATAAATAAAAATTGTAGAGAATATATAAACACTCCTTGATTGGGCATTACCTATGATTAAAAATTCAGCTAATTTTGTTATGTTAGGCTATATGTTGAATCTATATAAACCTGTAATAAAATGTCAAATCACATATTATCATAATAAAATAATATATTTATCTATAATAAATTGATAAAATAATAATAATATTATTTTTAAAATATACTAATTGATTATTGTACCCAATTTAATTGAAGTATAATACTGTGTATACATACGAGTTTCGCATTTTCCCCACCCCGTCTAAATTCGATCTTTGACCCCAATATGAAAAACTATTGTAGTAATATTTATGAAGTGATACTGTTCGGATCTCTTCCGATGATATTTAGTGATGTTGTAAAGGAACATTGTTTTGAGATTTTCTGTACTTTTCAATAATATTTTTGAATACCATTTAAAGTTGTGTACCACAACTTTCCCTGTATATCATTTTAATTAATACACATCTACTAAAAAACGAGAATCATGATTCATGAGAATGGCACCGAGGATGTTTTTGCTTCAGTTTGTTCTAAACATCAAATCTAGGCAACTGGTTGTAGTAAATATTTAGAAGAAGTACATCTTACACAAGTGTTCAGAAATGTGACAGTCCTTTGTAGGCCCCACATAGGCTAATTGTGGACCCCACTTACCAAAATCTTGATCAAGACAATAAAAATTACCCACTCACCTACAATCACAGACGCCAACCCTCTCTTCCGCTTTTTTCAGCCTCTCTCTCTCTCTCTCTCTCTCTCATCTCTCTCCTCTGCACACACTCCCATGTGCATTGCTTCATCACTTCTTGCTGTCTTTTTTTCATCTTCATAATAGATTTGTAACAAAAACAACAGAACAAGACATATTCAAGAACATGAACTTTCACTCCTTTTGCTAAAAGCCCACCTCTTTGATTTGGTTTTTCTTTAGTGAATTAGATTTGTTTAGTCATGGATTCAAGAACCTATCTTGATTATGCTTTGTTTCAACTCACACCCACCAGAACAAGGTTCAATTCTCTCCATCTTTTTCAATATTTTTACATGTTTATATGTGTGTATGTTTGATGTATATATCCTTATAATGTGTTAGATCTTATGAATTTATCTAATGGCTTATTGATTACTCCTGTATATGTTGTTTTACCCTAATGTGTTGTGATATTTATAGTTTTGATGTTACATATGTATTGGATCTTATGGGATTTTTAAAGGTTTACTAATGTTACCATCCATGTTTTTTCCCTATGTGTTGATTTACATGTATAAGGTGTGACATATAATTGTATATAATGTTAGACCATGTGTTGGATCTTATGAGATTTACTTGGGTTTAATGGTTACTGATTTTTAAGTTGGCATTGTTTTTGTTGTGTTTGGTTTACATGTATAAAGATGTGATCTTGTGATATTTGCTGGAGGAAAGAGTGAGAAACTAGCTTCTGGGCTAGTGGAACCTTTTATTTCTCACCTTAAAGTTGCTAAAGATCAGATTCCGAAAGGGGGTTATTCAATTACGCTTCGTCCACCTAGCACTCAGGCTTCCTGGTTTACCAAAGCAACTTTTCAGAGGTAATCCATCGAATCTCATTATTCCCTCTTGATTGTTGTCATTGTATATTTTTAAATTTCGTTATATGGCCACGTACATGCGTGCACACTTTCACAGTCAAGGGTGGACCCAAGACTTACCTCCAGCAGGGAAGTAGTATAAATATATTTAAGTATAGGGTCGTGTTTTCACATGACATTGTCATGTTATTGTAGGTCTAATGAATCTAGAGACGATAAAGTATGATAAAATTCTTGTTCTTAATAATCCGATGGTCACGATTTATGGAATTCAGTACAACGCATCGAACTCTCATTCTCATTCTCTTTATTCTTCTCTTCAACCTTCTTCTTTACCTTGATGTAGTCTGTCTTATCAGAATTGTGTAGTGGACCTTTGACCTCCTTGTGTTCGCCTCCTTAAGAGGAATTTTACAGGAATCCCTACCTCTTCTCTTTGATCTCTTTGATCTCATTCTCACTGTTACCTCTCCTCTCTGACAGTCTTTACTTTAGATTTTAAACTTTTTCTTCCTTATCATTTTATTCTTTGTTCTTTAAATCCATATCATTGTTCTTCCTTTTACTTCGTGGACTTGTTAATGCATCTCCTATGGCCTCAACTTTTTCACTGGAAACTAGTTCAGAGGAAATAACAATGAACTCGTTATGATAAACAAAATCAAAGACGAGGTTATCTCCTCCGATCTAGTTGATCATAAAGAGAGGTAGTGAATGAAGTTACACTTTGGTTGGAATAAGAAGATTAACATTATGAATACGAAGAAAAAGAAGAAATGATAGTAAAATGAAGTGAAGATTAAAGTCGGAGATGAAACGAAAGAGATGAAAAATGATACAAGGTTACATGGTTTGTGGGTTGGGCTCTGGAACTGTAAACTGGATGGGTTGCAGGTTGACCTTGATCCTAATTGCTTTAGATCACGTTTGCGAACTCCAGCTACCTCTCCAGATGAAGAAGAAGGAATGGGAAAGAAGTAAATTAAGAAGGGAGGAGACCTAGGATGAAGGATTTTACAAGTAGAGGCAGAGCTAGGGTTTCCATTTGCTAGCGACACTGCGAGATTCCCTTCTATAATATATTCGTGATTTTCCTTGGGCTTATTGTAAGTTATTGGGCCTCCATATAAAGACTAATGGTTATGTACAATAGTATGTATTAGACATAAAGAATTTAATTAGCTGTAGATTTCTTTTTGTATTCGTTAAATCTCTATGTTAAGTTAATTTTTTAAATACTGAAAGTCTGAAACATAATTGTTAAAGAGTCCCCGTGTCCGAGCTTACCGTACTTCTGTACCAGACACCTCGCACTCCGGTGTAGCACTGTTCAGTGGTTGGTAAAAACGTCCGAGAAGAAAGTAAATAGTACGGAGTTAAAAATCCAACTCAAAGAAGAAAGTAAACGAGTTGAAATGACCAATAAAAAGAATCTGTTACGATTTACAAATGCAGAGAATAGAAGTACTGTGAAGGATTGGGTAAAAAACAAAGTAAGGAGGTGAAAGACTAATAAAAAGAATCTGATATGAATGTAGAGAATAGAAGTCCTGTGAAGGGATTGGTAAAAAAACAAGATGTTGAGCAAATGAAGGTTAAAGAGAAGATAAAGGAGCTTGAGTATGTGAATGGGAGTAGGCGTTGTACTTGTTTCTGAACAGTCTTATCTATCACATTAGTAAGAGTGAGATTCTCTATTAAGAGTGAGATTCTCTAACACGGATGTTTTCTGCAGCTGTTTTGCCCTTAATTTGTTTAAATACATATTTTTTTTAAAAAAATATGTTTAAGTTGTTGGCGTATGTTTATTCCTGGAGCTATACGGTTTTCAAATATTATCAAGCCTTCATTACAATTTCTGTAACTATTTTTCATCCACGTTGTGAAATTGATAATAGCTTAATCCTTTTTACTTTTTTTCTTTGTGTCACAGAGTTGTTCGCTTCATAAGCACACCTGAAATTCTTGAGAGGTTTGTTCGTATAGAGCGAGAAATTGTTCAAATTGAGGGTTCTATTCGATCTAATGAATTGTCAGCCACTGATGCAGCAGTAAATTCTGGAGAAGGTATGCTATTTAGATCGACATTTGTTTGCAATTTTATACCCCACTCTCTGCTGGGAGTTATTTTATCTTACAACTTGAAAATTTTGGTAGGTGATACAACTTTTGGAAAGCATCCTTAGTTTCGCCTTATGCTTATTATTTCATATAAAATTATGAATTATCAACCTAATGTCCAAATCCATGCAATACTTTGTGATATGATGATATCTTTCTCACTCTCTCTCCCTCTCTCTTAATAGTAGGTTCTTTGTCAGCTGCTAATGATGTAACAAAAGGATCACCAGATTCCTCTAAGGTGGTATATCACTTAAACTCTATAGACGGTCCTAATTTCAATTGATCACTAATGTTTCTTTAAACTATTTCTCCTAGATCAAAGGCGAAACTGGTAAAAAAGATGTCCCAGAAGATGAGAATTCAAAGTAAGATCTTTTACTTAGATAACACAATTATAGTCTATAGATGATTTTTCCTACAATCATAAAATAATTTTTTATCGACTCATTTGTGTGGTGGTAATTAGGATTTGCCTTCAACGTACCTTGGAGACTCGGAAAGTGTTGCTTCGCAAAGAACAAGCCATGGCTTATGCTCGTGCTCTTGTAGCTGGATTTGACATGGTTAATAATGATGATCTCATGTTATTTTCTGACGCCTTTGGAGCCACGCGTTTGAGGTATGAGTAGTATGATTAATAAACACTTATTGATCACTCTTGAAAGATAAACCTCAAAAGTCAGAAGTATTTCAACAATACACACATCGAATTGGCAAACTAACTAGTGTTAACTTGTAGTAGTCAAACATGGTAATCTTTTATTCCTTTTTAAATGCATATTGCTTATTTCAAATTGCATTAATTGCAGTTTCCACATCATCTTGATGAATTGTTTCTTTTTCTGTTTAGTGTTAGTAGTTTCCGTTCACAATCTTTAATTATGTTTACTAGAACCTTAACGTGGCTATATGTCTAGCTAACTATATATGTGATTGTATTGTATGTTTTTCCTGCACGCTAAAAATATCTCCATGTAGCATGCAAGATATATTTCCATGCTTCAATCTTTGTATCAAAATAGTTACTGCTGTAGTGTTATTAAATTCCTCTCCTCTCGATTTGAGAATATTTAATGAGCTTGTCGTTACAACTTTCTTTACCTTGTTTTTTTTTTTAATATAGATATTTGTCCTGGTAATCTCAAAAAAAGAAACATTATTGTCTCATATAGGGAAGCATGTCTCGAGTTTAAGGACCTGTGCAAGAAGAAGCTGACAGATACTCTTTGGATGGACGAGTTAGCTGCAATGGCAGCATGTCCTCCCTCAGAACTACCATATCTGGGAACATCTGGGATTATACTTGCATCAGAAGGGAATAACACAGATGGTGGTATGTATTCATTATATTCTTTTCTACTTTCACCCTCGTCTATTGCATGTTTTGACCCAAGAGTATTTTTTAGTTAAAGCTTTATTTGCTTTGCCAGGATATGCCTGTTATTCCAGATAGTTTAAAAAGTGTATTCTCTCGCTTACAAAATAAGAGATACAATTAGAAATTCGGTCTCTTCATAATTACGAATTGAGTTCTATGTTTAGCCTATACTGTTTATAAGTTATGTACGATATATGTATTGAGTAGTAGCATAGCCATATTGCACCGGAGGTAGCAATTTATTTGAAAGCTATTAATTTCTTGACGGTACTTCATCTACCAATAAATATATTCGATCATGAACTGGGGATATGTATATGCGTTTTAGGTATGTGAGATTCTGTAGGCACCTTGCTGTAATGATAGATAAAACCTTTATTCTTTAGAACTTTGTGTTACTCTCCTACAGTCGGTTGCTTTCATACTGCATATGAAAATGAAATGATCTACTTCGCCCTAGGAGTAACAGGACAGTTTAAGCTTCTAAGAGCAACTCCAATAGGGGTGCCAATCCTATGTGGCATGGCACTCTTGGGTGCCTTCCTATTGGTGTCACAAGGGTGCCCAAGGGGTGCCAAGAGCATTTGCCAACTTTTGGCACCCTTTTGGCATATCTTATAAATGGAAAAATCCCAATAGTTGCAGTAGAAGTATATATTGTCCCTACCCACTATATTACATCTAGCTTTTATATTATTTATTTGGGGACCATCTAGGCACCTCACATGGGGTGCCAACTATTGGACTTGAAGGGTGCTAAATGTGATATAAATGAAGGAATTAATAAAAAAATACTCCCTCCGTCCCACTCAATGTGACCACATTTCCTATTTTGTCCGTCCCAAAACTGTTCTCCACATTTAACTAATATGGTAATTTTAATGTTAATTATGTTAATTTGTTTGAAAAATAATACATTTTTTTGGTAACTATTTGTTTGTTTAATATGATTGAATAAAAGGTGGAAATCTGATTGGTGACAAAATGAGTGGGACGGAGGGAGTATTATTTATGATGTGTTGGGCATGCTTGGCACCCCCAAAGGGCGCCTCTAACTGAGATGCTGTAATGCTTTTGCTTTGACATATTTATCCTTTTTCCGAGACAAAAGGATGTGGAACTCTTAAATATTGTTTTGCCAAAATTGACGCACATGACAGAGTTTAAATTTATTTATACTCTTCTCCTGCCTTCCCCACCCTGCTCTCCCCCAACTCCCCCGCCCCTCTCCCTCTGTATATAAACACCATAATGGCCTAAAATGCTTTGAGAGAAAATGCTTAAACCTTTTAGGTTTTTCATTATATTCTAAATGGAACTAGCAACCTCAGAAGTTCCTTTTTTTCTGATATATATAATTGTTTCTGTGTCCTAATGACAAGTATAGAAGCCTTTTTATGTACATGTTACAATTCCGATATATATAATTGTTTCTGTGTCCTAATGACAAGTATAGAAGCCTTTTTATGTACATGTTACAATTCCTTCTTATTTTTTCAACATTATAATTGTTTTGCTTCAACATCCTAGCTTGCTTTTTGTGGCAGCAAGTGCATACAATCACAATTGCATATGAAAAAAAAGTCCAACGCCCTTTATAATAATCTCCTCCAAGTTTAATCCATTAATCGCAGTTGTCCAGATGATGATAATCAGTTTATACCCATCTTAAACTTCATGTTCTTCCTCTTCTCCCCTTAGCTCGTAGTTCTAGCATAAATTCTGAATTACTCCCATCTGCCGATGATGATGAAGGTGTCAAATCCATTGTCTATATTCATCATTCGTAACACTGTTGGTTAATGCTAAATTCTAAGATAGAGTTTCCAACAAACTTTATCACTACATCCGGTACAACGTTGCAACTTGTAATTTACATCCACAAGTAATAGATAATGCACTTGTTGATTTGATCGAACTAAGTGGTAGATATATGTTGTTGCTTATTGGGCTGTGAAGCCTACTAGCCTAGGAACATCTAGTCCAACAGAAACTTGGCTGTTATTAATGTCAAAGTTTTTATATGCAGATCTTTCTGGGGCTGACCAGACACCCACGACTCCAGCCAAAGTTCAAATGCATATGCCTTGGCAAAACCAGATTCCTCCCTATATGTATAATTATCAGAACTCTGTTCAAGGATTTCCTTATCCTGGTATGCAGCCTGTACCTCCATATTATCCAGGGCAAATGCATTGGTCTCCAAATATGGATGATTCTGGTCATCGACATCGCCGGAGGTCTTCTTCAAGAAAGAAAGGAAAATCATCCGAAACTTCATCCGAAGAAGAGATGGCATCTGGTGACTCCGACAATAAAACTGAGCCAGATGCTGTTAAGAAGCATGATGAAGATCATTTGTCTGGGGAGAAACCAATTACTAAAAAACACAGGAAGAAATCCTCAAAGACGGTTGTCATCCGGAATATCAACTACATCACATCTGACAAAAGGAATGGAGAAAAGGGTGGAGATTCTGAAGACGATTCATCAGTTGATGGTGAGTTGATTGATGAAGATTACCTTAAACAGAAGGTACAGGATGCAGTTGGATCTCTGGAGAAACATCGCAAGTCCAAGTCCCGTGCAAATAGGAATAAAGGTACAGATCAGCATAACATTGAAAATGGATTGGATGATTTCCCTAATGGTGATTCAGAAAACGTTCAAGCTTCTGGAGGAAAGAATAGTGCTTGGGATGCTCTACAGAATCTTTTGATGAGGGAAGATGATTCAGCATTTAGTGGAAACAAAGAGGAACACTTCGGAAATAGCAATACGATGGACTTGGGATATGAGAAAGGTGCAGTGCGAAAAACAACCGCAAACGATTCCTTTATTGTATCTAATAGAGCTGAAGGAAATGTAGGTAGAGGTAATTCGGAAGATTTTGCAAATGCTGAGAATATGCGTTCATTGATGAGCAGAGGGGAAACTGTAGATACACAATTGTTGGCTTCAAGAAACTTTGATGGTTCTGGCCAGAGACCTGTGTCTGATTTTATTCCAGAACCGTACCCGTTTAAAAAAGCAACCGGAGAAGATTGGTTTGTGATGAACCAGTCTACAATATTAGAAAACCAGGGGCAAGGAACAGGGCAAACTATGTTCAAAGGAGATTATGCTTTGTCAACTGACAAAGAGAAGAGCAAAATCGTGCCAGCCATTGATGATTCTTTCATGGTACAAACTCGTTCATCTGCTGATGAGAACTCTCAGTGGAGAACAGACATAAGCATGATGGAAGGGTCAAATCTAGTCTTTCAGTCTGAAACTGCCCACCAGGATGTTTCAAATGCCAAGTCTGTATCTAATTCATATGAGCCTGACGACCTTTGTGTGATGCTTGTACGAGACTCTGGACTGTCTCCTGGAGCATCTTGGGCCCCAGAAATGGATTATGAAACTGAAATTTCTTTCACAAAATCTGATAAAAAGTCTGCCCCAGTTGAATTGATTGACGAACAGAAGACTCCGGCCAGTGGTAAGAAGACAATCGGCAAGAAACCTGTAGGCGCTGGAACTAAAAGTCTTGGAAGAGAAACAAGGTCTAGTGTTTTGCGGGGATCTCTTGCTACAAGCAGATCAGATATCTTGTCTAAAAGCAAAAGTAGGCCAATGATAAACAAGAGCAAATTGGAGAAGGTACTTTGAAATCTTGAAGTGGTAAAATTAATTTACCATCGTGAACTTTCTTAACATTATACTTGGCGTATTGTAATATACAAAAAATTTTTTTATAAAAAGATTCCAGAAGGACCACAACTGTAAATGTTGATGGAATTATATTAT
This sequence comes from Anethum foeniculum, assembly GCA_003724115.2. NCBI lineage: Eukaryota > Viridiplantae > Streptophyta > Magnoliopsida > Apiales > Apiaceae > Anethum > Anethum foeniculum. The sequence goes on from PHNY01088659.1 coordinate 16,431, forward strand.
GTTCAGGTTTCTAAAATCCAGTGTTGGTTAGTTGTGGCAATAACGGTCTTTGATAGAGTTCTATCTTTCTTTTTAAATATATGTGGTTGTCTGTAGTTAACTATCCCTTCTTTTCGTGCATTTATCAACACAGGAAGAAGAGATCCGAAAGAGAATGGAAGATCTTGTGATTGAACGACAGAAGAGAATTGCTGAAAGAAGTGCAGCTAGCCCTGCAGCATCGAAGAGGAGCCCAGCTGGAAGTAAAAAGACGTCTATCAATTCAGTCAAAGATCAGAAGGGAGGAGCTGATTTATCAAAATCTTCCCAACTTAAAAAGAATAAAATCTGAGGTATGATGCATTTTAAATCCTCCATCAAAATACTACATTCATAAAAAGCTAAAGATAATTATTGATCAGGTTACCAAAATAGAGCACTCGCATGATCTGGAAATATCAAACACCTACTTGAAAGTAATTTGAAGAATGTTGAGTAAATGTTGTGCATCATCGGCTACATGGACAGAATTATCTTTCAGGTTGTTGAAGAGCCTTTAAGCCTACTTAAGTTACTAAGGTTGTATGGTTTGAAAAAGTTAGCTTGAAGTTTGCAGCACAGAGCCATTTTTTGAATAAATTTTATGCGAAGAAGTTGTGGTAAGGGTTATTTGTAGATAGTGTGAAGATTTCATATAATTTGGCTATTGTATAATTATTAATAAAGTTTAAAATGTACTATAATAGTGCGATGAGAACAGTAAGCTCGTTACTTTTGCTGGATATATTTGTTTCAATTTTTTGTGCAGTATTTGAGATTCTTTCTTGTATGTATTTGATGTATGTATATTTTAAACTTGGGGTCAACTTTATGTATTATGTATTTTCTCCCAATTTGTATCAAGAATTGTCAAGGTTGCATTGTGGAATGTGGCCTACCCTGTAGGAAATGTATCCAATTTTTTTTTTTTTTTTTTTTTTAAAGTTTTTTCTTTGCTCCGGTACAATTTAATTAACTTATCTATACTATATTAAACTATAATAGTATATAATTTGTAGTTTACTTAACCCCTCATTTTGGTTTTTGGTTATGTTTTTCAATCACAACAGTCAGATTTTCTTAATCAAATAATAATAACTGTTAGATCTAGATACTAAAATAATACACTTTTCAAGTTAGGGTTTTTGGTTATCTTTTTCAATCAGATCTTCTTAATTAAATAATAATAATCATTAAATCTAGATACTAAAATACAATTTTCAAGTTCTCAGGTTCAAACCGGGCAAAAACAAACATTAATATCATTAAACAGTCTGTATACTAAAAGAATACACTTTTTTTTTCAAGTTCTCAGGTTCGAACCTGTCAACAATAAATATTTATATCAATATTATTTATAAAGATACATATAAATTCTCAGATTCAAATCCCACCAACAATAAACATTTATATTATTATTTATAAAAATATAAATAAAATTAATGGTTCAAATTTCATCAATCATATATATTTTATGCTATTTAATCTTAACGGTAAATCATACACATTCAAATTAAGATTATAATTTTATGATTGTTAATTTTAGTATTTATTTATTTACATTAAAATTTTATAAATTATATATAATATAAATAAAATTATATAAATACTAACAAGAACCTGTGTATCTCACCATCTCACCACGTAAGCTAGTAATGATTAAATAAGTCATAGTATGCTCCTTTACACGTTAGATATTGATGCCGCCTAGTACGGGAAGTTGCATTCCTTGGTATATACATTGCATGCATTTATTTTTCTTGTTTTCCATTGGAATGGAATGAGATGAAATATTAGTTTAGGGGACTCAAATTTCATTTTCATAATCGAGTCTCAACAATTAAAAAAGTAGAGTCAGAATTTCGTTGATTAGATTTTTGTTGACTTCTAATTCGTCACTCATTTCCGGACTATTTTTCGCACCAAAGTTTAGTGATTGAATTCTATCGTTGCTAATAATTTGTCGTGTGATCGTTGCCAAGTCATTAGCTATTTTTGGCACCGAATTTTATTAAGAGAAAAGTTTTGTTGCTAATATTTCATCGTGAAACCGTAACCTGTTCTTTGTGTTGGCCCTATATGACATTCATGGGAAAGAAATGACCTAAAATGATACAATCCGGATAAATGGTTCAAAATAACACTTTAAAACGGAAAATCGTGTCACGTTCACGATCTAGCGTTTTCCCTTTGATTTTTTTTTTTTAACTTTATCATCAAAACACATCATGAAGTCACGTTTTCATGCCCAAAACACAATATCATGTCACGTTTTGGTTCAGACCCTACATACACTAGAGTCGAGGCGTATTTCATTTAATTTTTTTTACCCAAAATACTAGATAATGTTGTTTCAAACTTCAAATGCTAATTTAATTAGTTTTATGTACATAATTTATTCATATAAATTTTTATTTTATATTTTTAAAACTCAAATAGGGAATTGTTAAACCCTAAAATATTAAAAAAATTTAAATTGGGATCCACGCTTAAATTGTCTAAAATCATAAATCTTAAATTATTATGCATTTTATTCATTTTTTTAATATTTCTAAAACCCAAACGGTTAAATTAAGGTTTAGACTTTAGTGACTCTAAACCCTAAATCGATGTATTTTTTATTAAATTTTTAATATTTCTAAATTCCAAATATGAAATTGGTGAACCATAAAATAAAAAAGAAAAATTAATTTAGAGTCCACGGTTAAATTAGTATTTAGACTTTTGGGTTTAGGGCCCTAAACCGATGTGCCTTTTATTTATTTAATTTTAAATATTTCTAAACTCCAAAAGAGGATTGTTGAATTGTAAAAAATTTAAAATTGTTCAATTAGGGTACACTCTTAAATTTTTAAAATATTAAATAAAAAACGAATGTTGAAAATATAATATTAAGTGGTGTTTTCGGCCTCCAGAACAATACATGATATGGCGTTAACAATTATTTTTTAAAAGATGAATGGGCAGTGCTACATAATGTAGCGTTTGTACTAAGAAAATTAATAAAAAAAAAGTAACACGCTACTTCTCAAGAAGTAGCATTTACTCCTTATTTTCAAAACGTAACATAAAGCCCGGTTTTGTAGTGCTATTTTCAGCCATTTATTCAGGTTTTGTCATTCCCGCCATTTTGTCCCCACATTGTGCTATTCTGACCATTTTGTCGCGTTCTTTGACTCTTAGATCCGATAATAATTGGTGATCGATTTTTTTTCTTTTACTAAATTCGGCAGATATTTTGGTAGTATATATACATTGCACAATAAAATTCCATTCGAATGGAATGAGATAAAACAAGAAAAAAATTTAAATCTGGGGACTCAAATTTGATTTGCATAATCAAGTAAATCCTATTATCGATTTTTACTGGGGTAAGCTTACCAATGTGAATTAAGTTTATAATATTAATCAACTTTTAAACTAAAATCAAATTGTTTAACCTTGTTAAGCAGTTATAATGTGATCAATCACATGGAATGAATCAATAGTATAAAATACATAGAAGGAAAAGTATTGCTATGGTAACATGGGAAGCCCAGGCTGGCCAATGAGTCTCAACAATTTAAAAAAGACAATTGCTATCATTCATACGATAAGTACAAGTAATCTCAAAATTACACATAAAATTCTTACATCTACTGACTACTACTGCTCTAAGCCGCTGCGTGAGAAATCCTGGCTCCAAGAACATTCCCTACATGCAAAAGTGGTGGCATACTCGATCGCTGAGGGTGTAAATAAAAAATGCGGTCAATCCCGTGAACCGCAATCTTAGGTGAAAGATAGATATTTGGATGAGAGATGATTGCGTTGTCTACCTTATAACTTGAAAGTAAAGTACTTGTGATAAGAATAGTTTTTGAAGGAACAAGTGTGGGGAGAAGAGACAAGGGTTTTAAGTGGTAAAGATCAGAAAACAAGAGGCGGTGTTTCGGAGTTATATGGTAGGGGATTAGATAAGGGTTCATGTCTGTGGCATAGCGTAGGTGATAGATGGCATCATCATTAGGAACG